>BHFT01055773.1:0-15734 GCA_004320025.1 Laticauda laticaudata
GAAACCCTGACTTTGCAGGTGTAGCAAATGGCAGCCTACACAATAAGAGAGGGTCTTATTGAAGAATAAAAGAAAAAAAAAATAACCCCTATGTCATTTGCATTGCCTGCCAAGTTTCCACCCCATCTCCTTTCAATATAATTTCCATTGCTGGATCTCTTGAAACAGCTGAACGAACCGTCGCAACAGACAGTTTCATCTCAAACGGAAGGTGGATGCTGATTTATTTTGGAACATGAATTGCACAATGTGTGTTTCAGGCAAACATTTTGTTTGCCTGAAAAACACATTGCAAACAGAGCCAGTGGTGGGATTCAGAAATTTTATACTACCGGTTCTGTGAGTGTGGCGTGGTGTGGCTTGCTGGCGTGGCAGAGGAAGGATACTGCAAAATCCCCCTTCCCTTCCCTCCCCACCCCACTCACCTGCTTTCCAGCCCTGTTCTCCTGTGCAAGGCAACCAAAAAAGGACCCAGCCGATCAGCTGGGGCTCAATGGGAGGCAGAGCATAGATGGGGTTGGCGGGGCCAGTCAGAGGTGGGATTGGCTGGTTCTCTGAACTACTCAAAATTTCTGCTACCGGTTCTCTAGAACTGGTTCAAACCGGCTGAATACCACCTCTGAAACCGACCAATTACGCACATACGGCGCTCGCAAGTAAAACACTTCCAGGGAAAAATAACCTCTCCTGTTTCTTCTCCTTGCTCGGCTAGCTTTCTACTTGCAGGGAGATGAATTTCAGTGCTAGCAGGAGCATAAAGAGGAGAACGGAAGAGACAACCTGATTTAAGATTCAGGAAGCAGCCTGGCTGGTAGGCAAATCTGCACCCAACCGCTCTTATAAACCTTGTGGTGAGTAAATGAGCTTGACATATCACCCCACGGGAGGAAGAGGCATGCCAGGAAACAAACATACAATAATACTGGGTCTGTAGCAGAGGCTGTACCTGGGGGGAAAAGCAGCCTATTAAAACAGGAAACCTTTCACGTGTTGATTTAACGGGGGAAAAACACAACCAAGCAGAATTGGTTGAAGAGATGTGCATAGGTCTAAAATTTTATTGAACTTCTTAAGCCAAGATGAGCACTAGAATCACAGCTCTGAAAGGTCCTTGGAGGTCTTCTCCTGCTCCCCCCTGCTCAAGGCAGGAAGTTCCTTACACAATCCCAGCAAAAGGGTTGTCCACTCTCTTCTTGACAACCTCAAGTGATGGAGCACCCATTCATTCTTGAGACTCTGGAAAGAGTGCAGAGAAGAGCAACAAGGATGATTAGGGGGCTGGAGGCTAAAACATATGAAGGATGGTTGCAGGAGGTGGGTATGTCTAGTCTGCTGGGGGGGAAAAGGACCAGGGGAGACATGATAACAGTGTTCCAATATCTAAGGGGCTCCTACAAAGATGAGGGGAGGAGTCAAACTATTTTCCAAATCACCAAAAAGAAAGATGAGAACAACAGATTTTAACAGATTAACAGAGTTGGAAGGGATCTTGTAGGTCATCTAGTCCAGGGATCTCCAACCTTGGCAACTTTAAGACTTGTGGACTTCCACAAGTCTTAAAGTTGCCAAATTTGAGGGTCCCTGTCTCAAATCTTCCCAGAAGACAGTCCAACAGCAAGGCAGGGGAAGGCAGGTGTGCCTTGCAAATCCTCCTGGGATTTTTGGCAAACCATCGGTTTCTGCGCAACCAAGAGCAGAGTTTTGTCATGGAAATACTGACAGGCACCACCATCTCCCGCTCCTTCCAGGCTCAAATTTATGTTGCAATCTATCCCTCGGCAATGGAAAAGGAAATTGCAGAGAAACTGACACCGGAATTTAGCTTCTTGAACTCCATCCCCCCAAAAGAAAACAGGCTGAGTCACAAAAATGACAACAGAACTCCAGATTTTACCCTGCATGAAGTTGGGGGAATGAAGAGATTAGGAATTTTTCCAACACAAATGAGTACAGAAAAATATAGGAAAGAAAGAGATTATTATTTTTTCTTTACTTTGAAGAATTTTCACCCAACATTTTCTTTTGTTTCCCCCCAGCATATTGCCTAACCTTAAGAGCAAAAAGCTTAATCGCATGTTTAAAAAAACAAAAGGAGAGCAATTTGATTCTACCTCCTTAATTGTGCTGGTTTATAATTGTTGGGAAAGGAATTGTTATAATTGTTTTCTGCCAGGAAGAAAAACAATAGGTATTTAAATAAACAAGTTGTTTAAATTGTGGGTGAGCCCTTCAATCCCAAAGTGTTTTAGTTACACTTTGAAAAATAATGACAACTTGCTGACGCTACTCATGATCTCTATTAAAAACAAAAAAATCCAGAGTTTAGTGAGGACAAAACTTGGACACCTCTGAACAAAAATGTTGATCTTTCCATGAAGTTCAAGAATTTTATTTAAATCAATAAGAATCTGGCGGCGGCAGAGCTGCAGGATCAATTACATGAAGGGATACAATTCTGTTGTTAAATGATTCCACCGCCCACTTTATTTATCTGATGAACTGAAATAGCAGCTTATAAATGCTGGCATCAACCTCTCTCCGGAAAAAGAGGAGAAAACAAGGCTATTACAACAGCTTCAGCCATCAGTTAAAGTCATGGCATAATGATGGCTTATTAAACCACAGTCTGAAAGAGTCGCCTTCTCATTTGCTGGCTTTTTCCCTCTTCTTTTCAGTAACAAAAAACAAACATGTTGGAGCGAGATCTGAATTGCAAAGTTTACACTAGTGATATGAGTGTTTTGCAGTATTTGGGGTGAAGGGTGATATGTGGCTTATAAATCCTGATTTATGGCGAAGTGTGATGTGCAATCAATAGCTTGCTCAACAAACCATGGTTTTGCTTTTTGCTCCAGTCCAGCACTTTTAATATCTACAACACAGAGAAAAGAGAAATACAGATATGGATAAAGAGATATAGAGATGATAGGTATAGATTAGATATAAGGTAAAGGTAAAGGTTCCCCTTGCACATATGTGCCAGTCATTTCCGGCTCTAGGAGGCGTTGCTCATCTCCATTACAAAGCCAAAGAAGAGCCAGCACTGTCCGAAGACGTCTCCGTGGTCATGCGGCCGGCAGGACTAAATGCCGAAGGCGCACGGAGAAACACTGTCCTCTTCCCACCAAATGGGTCCCTATTTTTCTACTTGCATTTTTTTACGTGCTTTCGAACTGCTAGGTTGGCAGAAGCTGGGACAAATAACAGGAGCTCACTCTGTTACGCAGCACTAGGGATTCGAACTGCTGACCTTTCTGATCAACAAGCTCAGCGTCTTAGGCACTGAGCCACCGCATTCCTTAGATTAGCTATAGACAGATACAAATGATATAGGTAAAATATAGTTAATATCAGTTGAAGTCCAGCATCTTAAAGCTGCCAACATTGCAACCATTATTTGTTTTTCAACGTTGGCTACTTTAAGATGTGTGGACTTCAACTCCCAGAATTCTCCAGCCAGAATGGGGAACAGATACATAGATGATAAGTACAGATTAAATATGTATGGCTGGAGTAGTTGAAGTACTGAATTAGAGATGTGGGGGCCCAGTTCACATCTCCCTCAACTGGAAAGTTCATCAAGCAAAGAAGTCTGTAGATTCTCCCTCATCCAGGTCATGGTTGTCCCAAAAGTACTTTTTCAGGAGGCAACTGGACTTTCTTCCTTTTTCTTTTGAAGACATTTCACTTCTCATCCAAGAAGCTTCTTCAGCTCTGAAAGGACAGCGAGGAATGGAAGGATTTATATTCCTTGCAGACAGATGGTCATTTGCATCCTTTTAGAGGGTAGTTGAGGCCACTTGGAGGTTTATCTGTGTCCTCCTGAGTGGTGCTCCTGGTTCCCATAGTCCGCAATTTTTCCCTCTGGAAATCCATTCATCCTCCCACACCATTCCAAGGGTGTTCATCCCAAATTGCATAGCTAAGAGTCTGTAGAGATTCTCCCTCATCCAGGTCATGGATGTCCCAAAGGGGCTTTTTCAGGAGGCAACTAGACTTCCTTATTTTTTCTTTTGAAGATGTTTTGCTTCTCATCCAAGAAGCTTCTTCCGATCTGACTGGATGGTGAGGAATGGAAGGATTTCTCTTCCTTGCAGGCAACTGGTCATTTGCATCCTTTTAGAGGGTAGTTGAGGCCACTTGGAGGTTTATCTGTGTCCTCCTGAGTGGTGCTCCTGGTTCCCATAGTCCGCAATTTTTCCCTCTGGAAATCCATTCATCCTCCAACACCATTCCAAGGGTGTTCATCCCAAACTGTACAGCTAAAAGCCTGTACCACCTTTGGGACAAGCATGACCTGGGGATGACTGAGAATCTCTAGAGACATTTAAGCTAAAGAAAGTCCAGTTGCCTCCTGAAAAAGCACCCTTGGGACGATCAAGCAAGCAAGCTTTCAAAAATAGCCTGGATGGTATAATGTCTCCTGTCTTAAGCCAGGGAGGTTGGACTAGAAGACCTCTGAGATCCTTTCCAGCCCTAGAATATAATGTTCTATGTTGTGAGAATTAAACCGAGGGGCAGCTTTGTAAGTTGTCCCAGTTTTGGGATAGTATATAAGCTTCATAAACAAGCCCAGATCCTTCTTCCATGTTGGGATAAGGTAATCCTGTTCTTTGTATCGCTGAGTGCCGCCTGAAGCATGGGGCAGCCTGCCCTATTGGGCAGGTCCTAATTTAATACTCCGATCTTCTCATCTCCAAGCTCCACCCTTCAATTTCAATTCTGAGGGGCCGTTCAAGAAAGAAGGAAATGTCACCATGCAGGTCACAGCAGAAATGACAAGGCTCACAAGTTTTGTGTTTCTTAACCTCACTATCCCCTCTTCAATTTCCCAATCATTTCCCAACTGTCTGGTTCCAGCAGGCCAGGGCTGAACAATCTGATTTCAGGCAAGACTGGGCAACTGTATGTTATGGCCCACCAGAGCTGTCGGCAGACTCGGACAGTGAGGAAGTTGGGGAGGAACATGGGCCAGTCCTGGAGTCCGGGGAGGCTCTAACAAGGGCTCTGTGTCGGAGGCAGAGATGGGGCCAGGGCTGTCTGATCGTTATCAGCTGCCTTTGGAGTCGGAGATCAGTAGGGCAGAAGAATAGCTGGAGCCTGTTCCCAGTGTGCGCATGCACAGAACTGCCAGACGAAGGGAACAGTTAAGGAACAAGGGTCGACTTGGGAGTAAAGCCACAGGTGGACAGTGAATGGCCCCTCCCATAGGGAATAAAAGAGGGGTGAAAGGGGAGTAGTGTTTGCAGGAGACTATTAGTTCATTTCATTAAGGTGAAGATCTGTTCCTGTCTTCTTGCCAAGTATTGTCTGCTACAGAGTGACGTTTGGAAGATATTGGCCGGGCAGCTCTCCAAGCCTGATAAAGGTCTGTTGGCTGGGATTTTGCTGGAGAGGAATTCACTTTAAACTAAATTAAAGGGTTTTTATTGGGATGAGGAGTTGGTTTCTGGGGAAGCCTAGGTCAGAACACTGTAGCTCTCCAGAGAGGGTAAAGTGAGAGAAGTCAGATTCTCCTGCTTCCCATTCACAGTTTCTTTCATCATTTCCCAGGAAGGCAGAGATGTCCTGAGAGGCTTGCTTTCTACTTGCAAGAAAATGCAATTCCCATAACCCACAATATGGCTCCCAAAATCTAAGTTTTGGTCCTCTTTCCATCAAAACAACCCTGGCTCTGCTCTCTGCCTTTTGGGAGAAAGACACCATCAATGATTCATCAGCAGCAAATCAAAGAACCTGACAATTAAGACATATTTAATGATATTCAGCTCATGTCAAATACATCTTGAGCCTCCTGTTAGAAGAGAAAGTTGAACAATCAAACAAATAAAAAGGATTAAAAAAGAGCTTTAAAGCATTGAACAATGAGTCAGGAGTACCAGGGATGACTCTGTTTTCTGGAGAACATCAAACGGGTTAGTTGGCCCCCCTCCCAAGAAAGGCTTCTGGCAGAGAGCAGCAGGTTAGACTAGATGATCTGTAAGATCCCTTCTAGGTCACATATTTTGTAAGCCTAAGATCAGTAGACAGACCTGAACACTGTTATTTCCAACTGGCGACTGGGCCTTCTCAGTGGCCAACTGCATTAAATGTTCAACAAAAGATTCAATCTCTTAAGTAAATTTTCTTAAAACAGCTTCTTTTGAGCAAACTCTCAGTTGCTGTCAATCTGGTTTCACTGCTTGTCATTATTGCTTGGCTGCAAATGGTGTTTTGCAGCTTGCAAAACTCTTATATTAATGATCACAAAATCCGTGCAAGTATGATACAATGTGTGTTTGTGTGGGTGTACGCGTATACATTAATCTTGTATGCTTTATTTTAATTTATGTGTTCTGTTTTGTAGCTCCACTTTGCAGGTGTTGTTTAGTCCATTTTATTTAGTCAGCTTCGCTGAGCTGCATAAAGAATTTGATCTGAAATTTAATTTTGAAAGTTATATGCTAAAAACTGGTGCAAACAGTTTATCAATGACAGTAATAAGAACACAAAAACTCACAAATGAAGGGAAATATAAGTCTCCCAGGATAATGTTGCAAGATTCAATTTGGGTTAGTCAGCGAGACCAGAGGTTTACTCTTCCTCTCTTCCTTTTTACAGTTTGTAAAAACTGTTATAAGAAAGAGCTCTAACAACAACCAGATTTTCTTGCTTCATTCAACAAGCTAGAGCTTAAAGCCTGATGTGCAATATCCTGCATTATATTACATACCTTGTAAAATGCAAATAAACTGTATACCAGTATTTCTCAAACCTGCCAACTTTAAAATGTATGGACTTCAACTCCCAGAATTCCCCAGCTAGTTATACTGCATATAGCATAAGTTCAACTAGATATCTTTACAGCTATAGTGTACATTTTCCATATAAGTAATCCTCAACTTGCAATCATTCATTTAGTGACCATTCAAAGTTACAATGGCACTGAAAAAAGTAACAATTCCAAAGGAATAAGAAAAAAATGGTTTTTGCTAACTATCCTTATATCCTTGCTAGGAAAGAAAGAATTACAGTTATATATTAATGACATTTTTTTAAAAAACTACTCGTCAGCAAATCTCTGGCAAGCTCTCTCTTCTCCCTCATACCTCCCTCCAGTCTGCAAACTTCTTGCAAACTTGACTAAGTTAGTCCTGGACTCAAGGTTGTTGCAGAAATTGGGGAAGCCACGGAGGTTTCCAAGCATCAGGCAAAAACTCTCAGGCAAAGGTCCATCTGTGGTGGTTTAAAGCAGCTACCTCTTTTCCTACTGGAAAAGAAATGGCTGCTTTAAAGAATAGCAAGCAGGATTCCCATGTCTGCTTTCATGTCTCCAGAGCCCCATTGGAAGTGGACGTTAGATTGATGGCAGACTTTGCTTCCCCCCACCCTCGCTCTGCTCTCCATCCAACAAGTTTTTGATTGTCATATCGATGTAGATAGGGAAAAATAGAGAATAGAATAGGAATAAAGAATTGAATCAAATTTTACAAAAGTATAATTACAATAGGGAATAGGGGTTGGGGTGGAATGGAATGAAATAGCATAGAAAGAATGGAATGGAATGGAATGGAATGGAATAGAATAGAATAGAATAGAATAGAATAGAATAGAATAGAATAGAATAGAATAGAATAGAATAGAATAGAATAGCTGTACCATTCCAGGCAGGGAAAAGTTAAAATTCCGATGCACCAAAATAACACCAAGCCCCAGATAATAAACTTCTGGGGAGGAAGAAAGTTGGTGAGGGAAGGAAAGGCGGGCCTCGTCCTTTTCCTCCCACTGAGAAGCCAAGCCAAGATCCTGCATTATTCCTCCACGCAGCCATTGCAACTCCACCCCCTCCATCTGCCAGCTGCAATCCAGAAGACCCCCCCCCGTGCCCCCAATCTCCATATTCCTATCCTATTCTTTCTATTCTAAATTCTATTTCTATTCGCATTCCATATTCTATTCTTGTATGTGGTGTATTCCTTTCTATTCCTATTTCTCATTCTATTCCTATTCCATATTCTATTTCTATTCTATTCCATATCTCTATCTCTCATCCTATTCTATCCATTCCCATACTTCCTATTCTATTCTATTCCAAATTCTATATCTCAATTCTATTCTATCCATCTCCATTATTCTATTCCATATTCTATTCTCAATTCTATTCTATTGTCCATTCCAATCTCGTATTCCATTCTTCCATATTTATTCTCAAATCTCTATTCTATTGCCATTCCATTTCCTATTTCTATTTCCAGATTTCTATTCTATTCCCACATTCTGAATCCTCCATCTCCATTCCATTCTACGTCCGCAACAGAATAGAACAGCGCGCCTCCGTCCATGCCGCCAGAGGCCCTTTGGACGTGAGGCTCCCCAGCCCTCGCGCGTCTCGTGGCCTGCCCAGCCCTCCCCTCTGCCTCAACGGCCCGTCCCCTCCTTGACTATCCCTGGGGCCGCCTTCGGCTTTGCGACCGCCAGCCCTCCGAGGGCGGGGCTCGTGTGCCGCAACCTCGGCCCATTACGACTCGCACGCGACGATTCCAGTCGGAGGGGCCGGCTCCGCCCCGCAGCCCCCCGGGGGCCTTTCGTCCACCCGCCCCGGGGCGCCCGCTTTGCCGGCGAGCCGGGGCCCTCGCCAGGCTGCCGCCCCACTGGCAGCGGGGCGTTGAGGGAGGGGCGGCACCTCGACGGGAACGCCGGAGCACGCGGCAGCCGCGCTGCCCTCTTGTCGCGGAGACATGCGGCGGTCTGACCCCGCGGAGCACGACCTCGGCGAGAGTCGGTGACGCGGGGCGGGCGCCTCTGCTGGCTGCGGGGGCAGCTGGCGCAGACTAGGGGCGGAAAGAGGGGGGAAGGGGGCACAGGCAAGGAGGGAGGGGGGCGCTTTGGGATCAAGTCGGACCGCTCAGCAATCCCCTGTTCTTCTCTCTTCTTTTTTGGGGCGGGCGCGGCGGGGGCGGATCTTGTGCCAGGATGGCGAAACTTTTATAAGCGAATTAACAGAGTGAACGGCACTTAGAGGTCATCTGTTCCAACCCCTCCACCACCGCCCCTCGGCCAAGGCAGGGACCCCACATCCCCGTCTTTCTTGGATCGCGCGCTGGCACTTGAGATGAGTGTCGACTCGCTTACTGGGCCAAAACCTCCTCTCATCCTCTAGCAACGACATCGAATGATGGACATACCATTGACTTTACAGAGTGTGGATAGGGCAGATGTACAAACATAAATCTATTGGCGAACTTTGCGGGAGGAAAGGGGAGGGGGATTATACCACAGCTACGTCAACGGGGAGGGGGGAAGTTAGCC
The DNA here is from genome assembly GCA_004320025.1 of Laticauda laticaudata. Lineage (NCBI taxonomy): Eukaryota > Metazoa > Chordata > Lepidosauria > Squamata > Elapidae > Laticauda > Laticauda laticaudata. The sequence goes on from BHFT01055773.1 coordinate 9,289, forward strand.
CAAACGGGAAAAAACCGGCAGGGGGGTGGAAACGGAGGGCTAATTACAACGCGTGGGAGGGGATAAGTTCCTCCCTTTCTCGGCCCTTTAGCCAAAGGGACAACGCGGGGCGAGGCGGCCGGCGAAGGGCCAGAGCGGCGGGAAGACCCGACCCATCCGCCAGGCTCCCCAATGTTGGACAGACACCAAGAGTGCGTGGGCGACGGGCGCCCAGATAGGGAGGCGAAGTGTGGGGGGCCGGCGCACCGAAGAGGCAATAGATACAAGGGATCGGGAAGGAAGGAAATGCCGAAAGAGCGCGGACAGGGACCTTCGCGGAGGTTTATTCTACTTCCAGCCCCCTGCTACCAAGAAACGAAGGCGCATACATTAATGTCTGCTGTGATCAAACAGGCCAGCTAGTTAATCACATAAGTGTGCCAAAATTCGGGAGAAACGAAAGTACCCCTACTAACACGGAGAATGGATAGAATAGAAGGATAGATTAGAAGATTAATAAGATAGATAGATAGATAGATATGAGCGATAGATAGATAGATTAGAGATAGACTAGATCAGATAGATCAGATAGATAGATAGATAGATAGATTGTATATTTAAGTTTTCCACGTTCCCCGCGTATCCTACCTACCCATGCGTTCGCTTCTCCCCAACAACACGACAAAAAATGAAACTCCACTACACGAACGCCCTGACTCGCACTACGCACCCCCACGATCCGCCCAGACTCCTGCTGCACACACACACTTCGCTACTCTACACGCCTCTCACCCAAGCACAACCTATACCATGACGTGCGGACAAATACCCCCAACACAAAGCTGAACCAGCACTATATAACTCATATCATGTACACCTTACTCACTCCATATACCTATGTACATATGTACCAACTCATCATACCTAATAATATAATACTTATGATATTTATGATATATATATTATATATATCATACTATACATATGTACACTACTACTATCATATCATATTACTACTATAGTAGTATTATTATATATATATAACGCGTCACTCACTACCTTATACACTACACATATGTACATTTTTTTAAACCACACGGTTTTCGACGGCGTCCTTCACACCGCTGTGCCTGCTTAGCTCCTCCTCCGGCTATTTACTCACGTCTTCACTCCTCTACCGTTGTCTGCACCCTTTCCACCAGTCCTGTAAGCCACTGTTTTCAGCAGAATCTCATCTGCCATCATCCAGCTTCTGTATCTTAGTTTCGTACTGTTGCATCCTGTATTATGTTACATCCAAGAAGCTCCCACCTACCAGAAGCTGACGCGATGGCGAATCACGATTCTCGTCCGAAACGTCCCTACAGCCTACTAATATTACTTTAGGAGATGTGCCACAAACTTGGACAGGTGACCACACGCACTGACCCCTTCACCCCACCCACGAGGCAAACCCTGAGATCTACTGCCTTACCACCTTTGGATGGGTTCGGTCACTACACCATGGTTACAATAACCAGGGATAGAACCCCTTACCTCAACAAATCATGACGGAGACTAAATAACCAAAATAGACAATAAATGCAGGGGTGTATAGACCTATATAGCGGAAACAAATATTAGTAACTGTCAGCAGTTTCTCGCTCTATTATCGACTGTAGGTGGTCGACCTAGCGTCATCATCAGAGTAAACGCAATACATCTACGGCAGCACCTCCGACTACCGCAGGTACTGAGGTGTGAAAAAAAGAGATGACCCTATTACTTGTGATACTGACAAACTATGAACACATCAGACCATTCACACCTCCGTTATACATTAACTGCCACGCTACAATACCTATGCTAATCTACTTACAAAGAGATATTACTGTTATGCGAGTATAATGCAGTGGAACAGCCAGAACAACATCCCGTAATAACCAAGGTGCCAAAGACTAATACCCCATTATATTCTCTTAAAAAGAACTCGATACAACCGCAGTGTCCACTCGCAATCGTTCTGCAAAATTGGCACCCAATCCTGTATCATGTTACTACCCAACCTCCCTAACAGCGACCCCGCTAAATCGCTCCAGTACGGGGTGTGTTGATGTTGAGCCAGCCAGAGACGACAGACGAGAGCACCGACGAGACGCACAAACGCCTACAACCACCATACAAAACATCAACATACTATGTCATGAATGTCCACTATCGACATGCGATCATTACAATTTCATTCCAGGGGCGCTTCATCACTTGGGGGACCCCCCGGTCCCCTTCGCGGCAAGGGCAGGTAGGCTCCGCTCCGCCCATCTGTTTTCGTCGACCACACCCCAACCGCTTCTCCTTTGGGCGGATCGGGACCGGGTCTAGCACGTTTCCTCCTTCTCTGCTGCGCGCCCTCCAGGATGCGAGCGATCGGAAGCCGGCTCAACGCCGATCTGAACACTTGCCTCACTGAGGCAGTATCGGCACGCGGCCGTGCGGATACGAAGTCTCTGCACAGGCAATGGACCTGGATACTCCAGTTCGCTGCGAGCTCCCTCATCCAAGGCTACTGGCCTGGCCCTTTGGCTGTGGCTCCCAGAGCGGCGACTGTGTTATTCAAGTCTGGCACGTCGCAAGGGGATCTCTGCGCAACGAAACAGCACCCCGCGCCCTATGACAATTATGCCCGGGGGATTGCTTTTACGAGCTCCCAAGTCTTCTATTCCTTTCGCAGACTAGTCTAGCGCGCACAGGTCCTCCATCTTGTGCCACTTATACCTCACTGGCGATCCATTGTTAGACTCTGACTCCAACACTCCAGAATTCTCCCCACGCCAGCATTTTGCCCCCTAGAGTTCTCCTTAGCAGCGCCTTCCTGTCCGAAAACGACCGACTCCTCTCTTGTCCGTTGTCGGTGGCAACTAACATCTCTTATTCCCTGTCTGATCGAGCTCTCCTTTCGAGTACGTAGGGTCGCACCCAGTGTCCCTTCTAAAAGTGGTCACCAAAACATCCTTGTTGGGTTCACGTCACGCGACCTCTCCCCCCTGGCTGATCGCACCATCGATCGTCTCCCTTGGGCCGTCAGCCTAGTGCGGTTCTGAGGCCGCATCAACACCTTACATCATGCCCACGCTTGCAACTGTGAATCAGGACGGCCTATCCCACCACCCGCCCCTCCAGGCGATAACTTATCTTTAACCAGCTGCATGTATGACACCTATCGAGTAATCGTCAAGTCCTGTGTGTGGCCCATCCCCTCCGCCTCCATTGTGTGTTGTGTTCGCTTGTGTGTGTGTTGTGTGGTGTCGTCGGCTAGTACGAAGTTCAAAAATAGATAGCTATCGGATATCCACGGACTAGCTATCTTGTGAAGGCTGCCTGGCTTGCTCCACCGGATCCAGTGCAAGCGCTGCGCCTTTTCCTGCCTATCCCCAGAAGCCAGACGCTAAGTTAAATTAATTATCGCCCAACTTACACAGGTAGTCCTACCACTCTATATTTTCGCTTTAGTGACGTGCATGTTGCAAGTTACTCGACACAACATTCGACCTGCAGCTGCAAACAAGCGAAGGAAAATTCGCACATGACCCTTTGGACCGTTATCTTTCACGCCGCCGGTCCGCCAAACTATATGCTCATAAGCTCTCTGAAGGTTTGTGCACTCCGATTCCATGCCTTCAACCATGTTCTGCCAATGCTCAACTCCATGTGTGTGTGTGAGCTTTAGTGATCATGAGTCCAAGCGGATATAACCAATAAACACCTGTCCGAGAAGAGATCTTACGTATTCCTCGCCTCATGTCCGCTTAGAAACCATATTCCATAATGCCGTGCTCAATTCGGTATACCGAGCGAGAGAGAGTTAGTGACAGAGCTCAAAACTAACAACTCGGGAATTCATGCAATTCTAACTCGACTTTGAAATGGCTCTCCTCAATCCAACTTCTTACCAATTTTGTGAATAATTAACAATCCTCAGAATGAACAAGAGAGTTGGTCAGACTGTGTAAAGTTCCTTCTAGTTCCTCCTCGACCCAGGCCCGTTCCTGGCACCCTAACACCCAGGACAAATCCTATTACTACATCTTCTTTTTTAAAAACAAATTTCCGTTGTTAGGACCGTCCTTTCGTCGACACAGAGTGTAGTGTGCGAGTGTAATGCTCTGTCCCTCATATGCCAGGTCCCAGGATCCGAAGGCACCTCTGTATGGACTCTCTCTCTTATTTCGGTCAGCAACGCCAGCTAACATCTGTGCCTGTGTGAGCTTAAGGAACGGTAGAGACCTGACTCCTCGATGACCACTACTATCGTCAACGTGTGAGTCGTGCAGGCGTGAGATATACCGGATTCCATCCGTTCTCTCCAGGCGGTTAATAGACTATTGGAACTACTCCTTTGCGACTGACAAGCTGCACGAGTCCAGGTTGGAAGCCAGATTCACTTAACAACCGGGTTTACTAGTTGAACAAATTCGTGATTCACTTTTCGTTGACGGTGGGTAAGAACAGGTTTAAAAACAAGGAAAACTCAATATAGTGGATTGGTATAATTGATGTCCATGACTTACAAATGGGTTTATATGGACAACCGCCCCGCCCAGCTAAGGAGATCTGGTCTGTAATTTTGCAACTTAGCCCGCTGGAGTGTCCCTTTTTGAAGCAGGCGGGAATGGAACTATGGACGTTGTCACCATAAGTTAGCAAGAGCTGTCCTGAATTAGAACTTATTTCAAAGGATTTAATGCTTAGAGGTTTTTACTTGCTATGGCAGTGGATAGCTTTTTTAAGAAGGAGGCACTATAATTCCATCCAGTCCAAATAGATTAGCAGATGCGTTTTAGATTGCGTAGTGACTTTTTCAAGCATTGTCTTCTGTAAAATCGAGCTAGTACTTAGATCATTGCTAGTTTTCTTGTGGTTCGTGCTAGAAAATCCTGGGCATGATCCATTGTCTGTCACCAATACTGACGCCCCACGAAATGTTGTTTAGAGGTTGCTTTGAAATCCGTGGTTGTCGTCGTTTGCAGTCTTTACCCATAGGGTCCTTTCAGGATGGGTGGATGGACCTTGAGTCTTTTAGGTTGTTTGTTTTACAACAATTTGTTAAAAAGCATGGGTTGGAATCTGGTGCCCCAAGAACGGGTTTTCTTCTTGTTTAATGGTGGTAATTTGGTGCATTCGGTCTTTATTCTGGTGGCAATCAAATTTTTTGTATCGAGCTTTTGGATAGTTTGGAAGCACTTGAACCAGATTTGTTTCTCTCTGCCAGAGCTTGATTCTCTTGGGATTGAAGTTTCCTTATGTTGATGGGTAATCTGTTTTTCTGGGGCGTGGGGCGGGGAGTCTAGTTTCCTACATTATAGGTTGATGCGATCATCTTTTGACTTCAAGTAAAAAAAATACTGTTGTAAAGATCTTCAACAGTAATTACATCCGAGTGAATACGAGATTGCCTAATCAAGGGATGGAGAAGATCATTGTCTATAAGATCATAGTTGCCTTTTTTTGAAGTTATAATTGGGGTTTATGTTCACTTTTGATGATTTTTGTGAATTGAATTTTTGTTGCATGATTTTTGATCAAGTCTGGTTGTGTCACTGCTGGGGAAAGGTTCTTAGTTTGTATTCCATAAAATTAATTCAAAACCTTATCGGCAGAAAATGAGATCGAAGGGGGCAGTTGTCAAATTCTACTATTGTTAGTTACTAGCTTGTTCCTACCCCAGATTTGTTTTACAGCATTTATGTGGCTAAGGTCTGCGATCGTGATGAGATTCATGTGTGGGTACTTCATTTAGGGTGAAGTCGGGTCATAATGAGCGTTTAGACTATTGAAGTCACCCAACGGAAAGATTAAAAGCGTGTGCGGCAGGAAGTTGCCTATGTTTAGTTAGTGAATTTAGACGCTTACATTTACATGTACAAAGAACGTTTGATTCATAATCTAGGCTCGCTCTGTAAACATAGTTCAGAAATTGAAATGTGTATTTAAGGATAGTTCACCAAATGATGGTCTCAGGCAGAATAGCGAAAGCTCCTGGTGTACACTTGGATGTTTTTTGACTTGTAGGACTTTTTATAGAAGAGTAGCAACACCACCTCCTCTACGGATTTCTACACGATCTGATCGGAAACATCAATAGTCTCTCTACACTATGGGTAATGGAGTCAGGGAGGAGATGCATTGAAGCCATGCTTTTCAGAAGACAAATTGAGTCACATTTTAGGCTATATTTATTAGAGGAGAATAATATCAAGGTATTTTATTCGCAAGCTTCTCTGCATTTGAGCGAGCTTTGCATGTTCAAGGCCACAGTAGTTGGAATTGATGTTAGTTAGGGGTCGTGCGTGCCCTAGTTTGGGTTAGGGAAGTTGGCTTTTTCAGGCTGGCGAGAACATAGTCGGCTTTTAAGGGGGGCAGGGGTTTCCCGCCCCTCTTTGCTGTCTGCTGTCGGTCTTGCTGCATGCATGGGGGGCAGTAGTGAACGCGGT
>BHFT01055774.1:0-20732 GCA_004320025.1 Laticauda laticaudata
TATGTTTCGGGGACCGAAGCTGGTCTATGTGCCGCCTTCCATCCCTGCCGTCGTCTATGGTTAGTCGGTAGGACGGGGGCCTGCTTAATTTGTGTTATTGTCCCTGGAAGCCATAATGCGGGTCCTCTGGGTAAAACTTTCTTGCCATAGACTACGGGTCCCCATATTCAAATGTCCTGAAAGGGGTGGAGGAGTCGCGGGGGTTTTCTGTGATAGTTTGTGTGCAGATCTGTCTAATTTCGACCTCCAGTTTCTTCCCATCTAGCCAAATTCCACCGCGCTTTTGTTTGTTATATGTACCCGGTCAGCGGATTGTTAAATATGCTGGAGGCAGTAGTAGGCGATTTATTTTATCGGTTGGACATCCCCAATTCCCCATTTTTTCGTCTAGGCCTTCTTTGGTAACCTGACCATTCTCTCTGCCCTTACCGTTTGCAGCCGGGGTGAACCGGTGGCGGTCAGGGCATGTCTAATACCTAGGCGAGGCTAGGTATTGTTCGAATTGGATACTCCGTATAATTGTGGCCCCTTTTTCAGACACTAGGACGTCCGGCAGGCCATTGCGGTTGAGAAAAGGTTTTGTCAAGTTGATTTAATAATGGTTTCATTGTCGTATGATGGCATAATTTTTTAACCTCAGCCAATTTTGAGTATGCATTTCTACGACAATTAGGAAAGTATGTCCCTTTAGTAGGGAAACTGCCCAAAGTCAAAGTGAATCGTGGACCAAGGGGCCTCGCGGTTGGTTTTCCCAGTCCTTAATGCGTGCTTGGGTGCGTAAGGTCTGGTTTCTTTGGCATTTTGTATGCAAGAATTTACCCAGTAATTCGATTGTCCCTGTCTATAACCTGCCACCAGTCATAGCTTCTAGGCAAGGCTTTTTCATTTTAACAATTCCAGTGGTGGCCTTCATGAAGCATACCCAGTACCTATAGTTTGTAATTTGGAAGGTATAATTACCCGATTCCACCTCACAACAAACAACCCTTTTGAATCGAGAGTTCGGTTTGCGTCTGGTCCGGAAAGTTTAAAAGTTCTCAGATTTTCTTGATTTTCCGGCAGCCTTTACCTACCCAGTTCAGTACTACGGGCAGTCAATGGGTCCCTTGCAGTGCTCTGGCGACATCATTTGCAGATATGGGAGATCGGGGCATGCTCTATCTGCAATGTGTTCAGCGTCGATGCCAGGTCTTCCACTATATTCTGGTAATGGTGCTCTGATCAACGCGTCTGCAATGGCGAAATTTGTTTCTCGGGCGTATAGAGATGCTTCAGAGGTATAAGATTAGGCTGCTAGCAGAATTCTGGCACCCATCTAGAGCTGAGCGGGACAAAAAATGTTCGGGTGTCGGCTTTGTTTCCCCAAAATTCCCACTAGTAGCGGTTATGGTCTTACCTATCAAAAAATGGTACTTCCATATAGATATTCGTGGAAATCGTTTCACTCCGCAATGATTGCCAGGGCCTTCTCTGTCCAATTGACTGCTAATTAACGCTCGGTTTTAGACAGAGTCTTTGAATAGTATGCGTATGGGTGCTCTTCTCCCATCTGCGCTAAATTGGTGCTGGGATGGCACCGACTCCACAACGGTGAGGCCTCTCGCAGGTCAAAACCGTCAATGGAAGTGTTTTACTAAACTGGATAAGAACGGTGTTGATTAATAAGTTTTTTATTTTTTGGAAGGCTTTCTTTTCTCTATAACCCCAAGTTCCCAAATTGTTTTTTTATCCAGTATCAATCGCGTGTTGTTGTAATGGTTCCGCTATTGTCGCCTTGGTGGGGTTAGGAACACATTATAAAAAATTTATTAGTCCTAAAAAATGCCTGCAGTTCAGTTTTGTTCCTTAGGTTCTGCGTGCATCTTTATTAGCTTTGACTTTTTTTGTCAGTAGATGTATTACCCTCTCTGTACTATTAAGTAGCCCAGGAACTTTCGACGGCGAATCAGTCATTAAACAGCCATTTTTCTTTTTTACTTTTAGGCCAGATTCTCTGGAATTTAGTTAGCGCACGTCTTTCTAGTCTTCTTTTTTCTATTGGGTCGCATCTTTGGCCGAAAATATAGGACATCGTCGAACAACATGGTACGACCCCTTTTACTACCATTCCAATAGGCGTTCCATGAGGCTCTGGAAAACGCCTGGAAGCAAAACTCACTCCAAATTGGGAGTCTGTTGCATTTGGAATTGCCCCTTTTGGGCGGTCACATAGTTTGTGCTTCAGCCGTTAATGGCGTCTACTGGAGTTGTTGGTAAGCTTGCTGCTAGATCTAGGTTTAAGCCGAAAACTTTTCCTCCCCCAAGAGAAATGGTAATAAGTGTTGTCACGACTGGCACCGGGGTATGCGTTTTGTTTGCCAATGCGTTGTTCAGGGGATATAGCCTTGTTAGTCACCACAAAATTCGAACCCGACCCGTCTGTTTAATGGTGTTAACGATCGGTGTTTCCCACTTAGCATGGGCCAACAGCGTTCTAAAACCCTTGTCTATTAATTTATTTACGTTGATTCCTCTTTTTGCTTTCACAGCCAAAAAGGAACTCATCTGGCCCTTAGTCTTCTAGGGGTACCTGAGGGGTCTAGACTAAAGGAAATTGGGGTCCCCCATACCTGCTAGGGAGCCGTTGAAAAACATCTGGAACTCTTGGATTCAGGTTTCTTCCCAGTCGGTTGTGGCCACCCGCGTCTACTCCGGTCATCCGATGCCCAGTGGTGCGAACCATCAATTGCCAGGAGGCGTTGGTCCTGGTCTCTGGTCGACTTATTGTCATGGTCAGTATTTCGACATGTTGTTTGTAGGTGACTCGCGAAATGTCACTGAGGCCTACTACAGGGAATTCCGGTTTCCTTGGTAGTCCTTCAGGGATAATGGGCTGTGGAAAGGTGCCAATATCTTGGGACCAGTTGTCTTGATGGTGTCCCGAATTACCATTGATAGAATAAGACCCAGAGTCTACCTCCATTTCTCAGGGCGTTTGCCTTCTTTTATTTTACAATTATTTTTTACTTTCTTCCTGCTTTCCATCTGAGTGCTCCCGATAGTGAAAGTGTGATGTGTTTTCTCTCCGCCGTTATGGCTCGCTTGCTTCCGCTGCACTTTCTCTCAGTTTGTTTTGGCCTCAGCTTGTGCGAGGGAGTTGCTGCCGTCTCTTTGCGGCTGTAATTTTTTTTATTCCCTGCAGACTTTTCTCGATATGCCCTCTTTTCTTGCAAGCTCTGCCCAAATGCATGAGAAATCTGCAGCGGCCCGAGGCAATGGTTTCCTCACGCAACAGCACATTCCCGCCAATCTTTTTTTGCCGCCCTTTCTTGTTGGCGTATAGCGGTGGGAACTCGTCGTCTTCCTCCCGCGCATTCTGACATCTCGTCAAAAGTTCCTCATGGTGACTTGTGGTGGTTGAAATTGTGTTTTCTCCCTCTGGCCAGGTGTCGTCTTCACGTTGTTCGTGAGTTCATCTCGTTTTTCATTGTGTGACCCACTTGATTTTTTTTCGCGGCTTCCAGTGGCTGTTGGCTGTCTGCGATGGCTTCACTACGGTTATTATTGGATTTATTTAGCCAGCTTGCTCTGTACATTAGAGTGACTCTTAAACCCCATGTATTAACTCGCCATCCCGCATCGCTTTCATCTAAATTTAGGAAATTTGCATGCTCCCCCTATTTGTGAGGGCTGCCACAAAATCAGCATGTCTCACCTTCTTTTCTATCTCTTCAGGTTAAAATTTGTGCCGGCGTTGAAAAGTTTGGACACCACCATTTGCGTAGTTGAAGCCTCTTAGTATTCTTCTGGAGCTTCTGAGCCAAGTCAATTGTTTACATCTCGGAGGTTTCGCCAAAGCCTTAGCCATTGTTGAAGATTGCTGGGCCCGCAGCTGTGCCAAGAAAACAGCTCTCCTTATCTGTCTGAGATCTCTTCCATTCTCCCGTTACTTTCAAATACATCTGGAAACGGTCTACGTAGGCATTCCCCCAATCCTTTTATTTGGATTGAAGCGGTGCGTGGCGGCGCGTTATTTCTAGCCATTAGTTCTCGTCGTCTAGTTTTTTTTCGCCGTGTCTCGTCTCGCGTTTAGACGATCCCATCCGTTCGTCGCCTAGTGTTCCATCCGAAAAACGCGAGTAGACCAGGTTCCAACAACACTAAGTCTTTATTATTTACCAGCAGTGAGAAACGGAACATTGCGCTCAAGCCCGGCAGCCTTTTATAGGGATTTGCCTGCCGCGCTTGTAATATAGCCACATGACAAGTATTTAGTTTTGCCACCTTTTGAGCTCAGCTTGTGGATTGCGTTCCTACTGAACGAACCAATCCCCATTTAGGTTTTTTAGCCAATCAGAATCCTGTATTAGGAGTCTACTATTCTATATACAGAACACCGGGCAAAAGATCTTGCCCACTCACCACTGTCCAGATGCCCTCGCTTACCCCAAGAATTTCTTTGCCTACCTGATTTCCATCCCCTTTGTATTTCTCGCCAATGTGTGCAGGGAAACAAAACTTTGTGGGACAAAAAACAAAACAAAAGTTCACTCAATCAATTCCAACTTCGAACACACACACACAAAAGCATGAATTTGGAATTGATTGAGTCAATTTTTTCTTTTAGTCGCACCGAACTTTTGTTTCCCTGCACACAATGGCAAAAAACGTGATGGAGCTGGAAATCAGATAGGCAAAGAAATGCTTGGGAAAGGGGGTCATCTGGGCTGCCTACCATCCTCCATGGGTTTGAGACACCGCTGTGGAAAGGTGCCAATGACTCAGTGGGCCTCTCTCTCTTCTCCTTCCACCATCACCCAGAACCCCTCACTTCCCCCAAGAAAGGTGATCAAAAAAAGCACCTCTCTTAAAGGCCTCTAGTTTGATGCCATTGCTCACTCCATCCCTGACATGGACAGGAGAAATGCACTGTTCAGGAGTGGAAAAGAGGTGTGGGCAGGCGCTGCTCTTACATTTCTTCTTTTACTTTGTTGGCCCTGGTGGCTCTTGCTTTATCCAGTGACATGGCATCTTAAGAAGCCATGATTTAATTACGGCATTTAGCACGTGATGAAATCCTCTTTCTTTGGCCATCTTTCTTGGGGTAAGTGAGGGCACCTGAGCGGTGATGGGTGGGGCAAGCTCCATGGCATGGTGGTGTAATGGAAAAACGGGCAATGGAGCTGCCAGTGCAAGGGAAAGAGGGGGGCACTTTCCCTCTCTTCTCCCTGCTCCTCCTCCTTCCCTCATACTGGCTGCTCCGTTGCCCATTTCTCCATTACAGCACAGCACTTGGGATCCACTTTGATAGTGGGGTGGGGGAGAATAATTTTCCTGGCCAAACTAACCCCACAGTTTCACCTACACTGGGCTCAGCTTCGATCATGCTGCCAACTTAATTCCTCACCCATCTCACTTTTGCTCACAGACTGACCAACACCCCCTGCATGCAGCTCCCTCCACTTCCCCCTAATTCTTCACCTTCCCAGGCAAGCTCTCAGGAGCATCAACTCCTTGTCTCTATGGTAATCCCCCTCCTTGTTCCTCACCTCTTAAAGGAGCCACATCCAGAATGCCGAAATGGCTGTGAGACCAACATGCAGACAAGCACCCTTGGAAACAGCATTTTGGCAAAAGGTGGAAATTTAACAACTGGTTCGCCCAGGGTCAGGTTGGCTGTTGCGGGAGGCTCGTCCTGCACCTGCAACGGAGCTGGAGGATGTGAATGGCCCATGCCTCCCATGACAGCTAACCTGACCCTGGGCAAACCAGTTGTTAAATTATTTGAATCCCACCACTGCCTATATATTGCTACTTTCCTTTCCTTGGAATCCCAGAGTCACAGCTGTTGGAAACAAAAGTATAATTAAAGAGAATAGTTTAATATTTTTAGTTTTGATTCCACCTGTGATAGTCTGAAAATGCATTGTTTAAAAAACAATCTTATTACACAAAAAATTATTTACTGCCATGCTGTAAGAACTCCTGCAGAGATAATAGTTTTCCTGATATTTTTAAAACACTAAAATACAACAAAGAAAAGAATTGACTTTGATACTGTAACACATGAGACATATTTTTGAGTTGAATGTAACTTTCTGTTGGGGTGTTCTCTTGTTTGAGGCTTATTTGCTTCATCTTTTTCCTGTCATAATATTATAATTTTGTTAGTTTTTCGACTAGGCCCACAGTATTTCTCTTACAATTTCATTGTTAGATTCTTTGTTTTGGATTGGTTTCATCTTTCAGATTTATCAATTTTGGCTCAAACCTCTAGCCCTCATTGTTAAATGTCTTAACCTGGTTATAGGCAAGGTGGCTGTTTCATTGTTTGTATTTTCTTTGGAAAGCTGTTTCAGAAGCACCAAGACCACTGTGAGGATGAGCAGTTTAAAACAAGGAAAGGTATATTTGGCTGTGTAAGTATATGTGCTTGATTAGGAAACTATATGTAAAGTTATTATTATTCTTATTTAGAAATCTGTCCTTCAATTTTTCAAATATTTTTCCTTTCTTCTATTATCCTCACTTGTTCTGAAAGCTACTTTATCCTTTATCCCAAATGTTAAGTGTCTTTAACTAGTATCTCCTCCTTCTTCTCCTCCTCCTCCCCTCCCTTTTATGACAGCTGGAGAAAGAAACTAAGAATTTGGCTTTTATACTACATAAAAGGGGAAAGACATAAGACCTTCCACATGTTCACAGAAAATGAAGAGGTACCCCCACTAATCGATAGGTCCACACAAAGCTTCCTAATGAATTGAAATACTCCTATGTGTAGGAATAAGTATGTGAAAAGCTCTTGAGCAGGATGGTTGTTGGACAATCATATAGCCATCTGTCTTTTCCTAGAGCATCCCTAGCCATATGTTTAATTAACTATTTGTCATTAACTATCACAATAACTGGGCAAGATATTAATAGAAATTAACTGTATAGAAGAAATCTATTAAGTGCTGTTACTAATAACTCTGGAATGTAGCCCTGTGATCAATTGTAAGGGAGCCCAAAGTAGAAGAAAGTTTTTTCCAAGGACATTGAGAAATATTTCCTATCTGAGAGACAAGCAGCAACCTCATGCATGACCTCACACCTTGTGCAGTGTTATCTTAGTGAATTCATTTATGATGTCATCTTGTTTTAGGCTATTTATCCTGGGAGGTTTAAATTCATGCAGTTTATTTCTCTTATTAACATCCCTTAAGTATCATTTAAAAATATGATTCATTCCAAGAAATAATACCAAGTCAGAAGAATCAGGATTAGTCCACTGTAAGGTTGGTGTAGACCTCTGTTTTTTGAACATTCCACGTATCCTTACTGGACAGATGCATGATTGACAGGCTAAAAAGCCATGTAGAGTATTACTTCACATGGCCTAATACACAAAGGGAAGAACTGTGGCAGATTAGTCCTCTTGGCAGCAGAAGCAGGTCTTTGTGTGGGTTGAAGGCAGAAGGAGGAAAAGAGAGGTTAATCCATGTGCCCCTTCAGCCTTTGTGTTTTTGCCAGAACTGAATTTCAGAGTTTAGAAGTTCCAAAGGACTTGCTTTAGGGAGGGAATAGAGTCTCGCTGAATTGCTCAAAGAGGCACTAAATCTGTCCAATTCTGCTTTTGTTTTGTAGTTATTAATCATAGGAGGTTGAGGAGCAGTCACTTGGTGAAATATTTAGAGTTGGATAAAGGCAAAAAACAAACAAGGCACGATACAAGTACTTGGACAGCCTGAGGAAGTGCTTAGAAGAATTCAGTTATGATTGGGTGGTGCAGTTCCCTTTAAAGGAGCTATTGGGAAGATTATTTCTGGATAATTTCCTATATTGGCTGTGGAAATCTAGCTGGAGTGATAAGAGCCAAAAATGTCTTCTGCCAGTTTTGTTGCTACCTCAGCCACAGTCTTATCTCAGGAAAATCTGCCTAGTTTCACTTATGCATTGCCACAAACATATTGCACTAATCTATACATACTGTCATCCCAAACTTTTGACCACAATTGAGCCAAAAAAGTTAGTCGTTAAATGCAATTTACCCCATTTTACAACTTTTCTTGCCATAGTTGTTAAGTGAATCACTTCAGTTGTTAACATGGTTGTTCAGTGAATCTAGCTTCCCCATTGACTTTGCTTGTCAGAAGTTCACATAAGGTGATCCTGGGACATCATAAATATTAGTCAGTTGCCAAGCGTCTGAATTTTAATCATATGACCATGGGTTTGCTGCAAAAAACAATCATAAGTCACTTTTTTCAGTGCCATTGTAACTTTGAGCAGTCACTAAATGAACTGTTGTAAATTGAGGACAACCTGTATTGCATGGTTGTCCTTGTTGAGGCAAGTTGGATGGATTTTATTAGATCAATTGTGTACCAGCTGCACTGGTCCTTTCTATACAAAATACAATTGTTAAAAGTAATACCTCATCAACTTTCTCAAAATTGTTATGTGGACATTGAATTATTTTGATGGTATTGAATAGGTTTCATCATATCTTAAGATTCTTTGGGAGAATCCCAATGCAACGACGGAGTGAAAGACTGGCCATCCTCCAAAAGTTGAAACCCATTTCATACCGGGAAACAGGAGTGAAAAGGTACATGAGAGTTCTCCTAATTTATTGCTCTGATGTATATAAGAATATCGTAATGCTTTGGATGAGCAAATTTCATTTCAGAATACTTAGAACCAATGCACATTCTTTCAATTAGTTTGGAGGAATTTTTGTATAAATTCAGTTTTTGAGAGTAAATATAACTTCATAGTCCCTTCATGGTGAATCTTTCAAAATACCATGGAAAGAATTATTCGAAACTGGGGAGCTGGCAGAAACAAAGGTTGCTTTAAATACAAGCTCTGTAAAACTTCTGGAGTCTAATCAGCTTCTCCTAATATCTTCAGAGCGGGATTGAGCAATGGTTTGGTGGCCTGGAATCGCATAACTTCCTTGAGGGAAAATGAGTACTGCAGCTGGGGTAATGACATATGGTGAACAAGGCTACTCAATGCATTTTAATGAGTGGGAATTTTCTGCTTTCCCCCTCTAATTTTGGGTGGATCACGTCTCTTCCCTCCCTTCCCCTCCCTTTTATTTTCCACCATTAAACCTAGAGTTTGATTAGAGTTTCTGGATGTTTCACTTATCAATTCATACTGCTGTTTTATACAATATTTTGCAAAAAAGTCATTGTCACTGACTTCTCTCTGGATGGGCAGCCCTAGAATAAATATATTAGGCTGGATCTTCCTGGGCTGATTGCCATGTACCAGGGCCACAGGCTTCTCATTTTCGGGTCTTTATATCTAGCTAAGATAGTTTAGACCAGGGTATTCAACCCCCGGTCCATGGACCAGCACTGGTCTGCGCAAACAAGTGAAGCCCCATTTGTGGGATGCAGGCAGCATGCAAAACCACACTCCCTCCAGTCCACAGAAAACCTTTCTCCATAGAACTGGTCCCTGGTGCCCAAAAGATGGGGGCTGCTGCTTTAAAATACTTGCCACATGTTTTTCTTTTTGAAGTCACAATAAAATACTTTGTACACCAGAGTTGTGTGGAGTTTTCCCTGCACAAAAGCATCCCTTGGATTTATTCTTGTAAGATTCAACCTAGAAGTCAGATTGCACCAAACAACTAATGTTTTTCATCTTCACTTATATATCTTAAAGTAATTTCAAGCTTAAATTGGTGGCCATGCCCCAGAATTACACAGGGGGAAGCATATAGCTGCTTTCTAATGAACATTGACCTGAATGTTCTCTCCTTGTCAGGGTTTTCAAAAAAATTCGCAGGAAGCACCGTTCTGTTGTTCTACAAGAAGAGCCAGAGAAGAAAACATGGCAGGAGGCCTGGAGCCAGAGTAGTTGGGTCACAAAAAGCTGCAGATCTGAAGACTCGTCACAGCCTTGCTGTAGTGAGTGTGTTTATTGGCCAAGTGAAGCAAAGCCTCACTGGCTCTCTTTTCCTAACTACCTCTGGATTTGTAATAATGGCAAGCAGAGACAAATATATTCAATCACTGACGTAATTTATATATATATGCCCAAAATCTTAAAGACGAATATAAATATGCAATCTTATGTTAAGAACAGAATTAACATATCATTGTATGTGTGCATGTGGGGCGGAAATAGCAATGACAGGGATGTTTTTGTAGCCCCATTACAGGGCAGTATTGATGTAGTCCCTGGATTGCATTTTGAAGGGAGTTCCGCTGTGGGGTAAGCTCCCATGTCTTGGAGATCAAACAAGATGGCTGACATTGTTGGAGTCTTCCAGATGATCTGAGTGGATGTTGGAAAAAATGTCTCGGGAATTCCAGGCCAAGCAATTTAAGAAATTAAAGATAGTAAGCTTATTGTACTTAGAAACAAATTGGCAACTGGTGTAGACTTTCAGAATTGGCATCACATGGTCCCTACAGGATACTTTATTCCAGGGATCAGAGTAGCTGCCATATTTTTTACCAGGCCCTTTGGAGAGCATGCTACGCAATCAACCCTGGAAATTATCAGGGGTTATAGCACCGTTTAAAGGTGATATGATCCAGCAATGGATGTAATTGGTCCATCAGTGGCTGTACCAGTGGCTATGCCTTGGTCCTTTGTACCCTAAGATTTCACCTCTCATGTGAGTTTGGTTTGGGCTTATATAGCAGCTCCTCCCAGCTGCAGTTTGTCAGCATCATCAGAACAATGCAGAAGCAGTGAAAAGCAGACCTTCTGGCTCCCATAAAGGCCAAAAAGAAAGCAGCTCAGCCAATCCATTCAGGAGGGGGCAGATGATAGGAATGCCGGTTTCTCACCTGGCTCTCCAGCCCTGCTCAATGAAGATCATAATAGTAAGAAAATCATTCTGTCTTCTTTGAACACTGAAATGTATTCGTATTCAGGATCAGCTGAAAATTTATCCTGAGTTTACACTGGGAAAATATATATAATAATGACTAAGTATGTTTACAATGCAGTTCATCTGCAAAGGATCAGGAAAAGTACAAGACTGACCAGAGATATGGTAGAAGGGAACAGGTGGGGTGGTGGTAGTGTCAAGTAACAAAACATGCAATTCCATGACTCAAACTGTTGTGTTTGATGTTGAGATTCATGCAGAAAAGACTAAGCTTTCCATTGTGACTTCACTATGTTTATGTTGTCATGTGCATTTAAGGTAGATTAACTCTTGTTGTGCACAAACATGTGCAAATCCCCTTCATTTTGATGGCAGAAGACCAATCTTCAGCTTCAATCTTTCTGAATTTGGCAAAGTATTCTCAATCCTGACCATCTTTCATCCTTCATGAATGTACAGGCATGTTCCCTCTAAATCAACAACTGCCTGCCAATCCAGGCTTGGAGATTAGGAAATGGAGAGCATGCCTTTGGGATCTGAGAAAGTTTCTGTGCAGAGGGGAACCCATGGATCAGGGGAGGGATCCAAAAAGATAAAGAAGAGGGCAGTGACTATGATAGATGATAGAAGCCCTTGTTCCTTTTTAATAATTGTTGTGACATATATAAAAGGGCAGAGTTTGATCATGAAGATATGGCTGCCATTCTGATTTTTGGCACTGGTATTCTGTAGATATTCTTTTCTAGGTACATAAAGACAATCTCTTGCTTACTCAGAAACAATATTATAAGTAGTGTATTATTGGACCATGATGGCAAACCTATGGTACGCATGCCAGAGAAGAGCCCTCTCTGTGGGCATGCGAGCTGTCACCCCAGCTCAGCTCTGCTGTGCATGCATGCCTCCCACCAGCCAACTGGTTTTCAGCTCTCTGCTGCACATGTGTGGGGCATATGAACAAAGTGGGGTGCATGCACGGGGGATGCGCGTGTATTGCATTTTGGGGATGCACATGCTTTGAGCCGAAAAGGTTAGCTATCACTGTTATAGGATGTCTCTATTGAGAAGCGACCTTAAGAAAGGTTTTTGGGATAGCTCTTTTATTCAATCATTGCATAATGGTGATTGCTGATTGTTTTCAGAACCAGGCAACATGTAAGGTACTTTCATGCACACCCCACATAAAGATATTTGAGAGAGCTCCAGTGCTCAAATAATACTTAGCCTGGCAGCAAGTCCTTTGTGGCCAACTTTGCCAATTGCAATAAACCTTGTGTATTGCCTTTACTACCACAAAATGCTAACGAACTGAGCCAAGAAAGAATAGTGCACCTTCTGTCAATTTCCATGGCTTCTGAAACTGGCTTACTGAGCCCTTTCCTATCTTTATACCAATCTATGTAGAAATCAACTATTATTCCCTTATATGATTGATTGTTGGCAAGCAAATGTATCACACCAATATTAACCATGTAATTTGTTTTCCATAGGTAAAGACCTGTTGGATCAGAGTTCTTTTATTATCCAGCATTGTTTTGAAACTCCCCGCTTGGTGGAACCTATTGCTAATATCACAGTGTACCGGGTTCAGCAGCCACTTATTCCAGGTATGTTAGACATGAACACCTTTTCCTTGCAGATGGGGCCAGCAGTGCATTTCTAAAAAAAGTATTAGTCCAAGATATTTGGCAGCTTAAAATGAGGGAAAGAGTGTTCTCTCCGTAATCAAAGTATGCTCAGAACTATTTAAAACTTCCTCTTCCTCTTGAGGACTACCTGCATTGTAAGTGTTTGCCTTCATTTTAACTAATTGTAGAGACAGCTTTAGCTAAAAATCACCTGGGAAGAGAGTAGAATGCTTCTTTAGAAGAAACAAAATATTCCTGGGATGAAGAAAATATTCCACAATGCTCCAGAAACACCTTCTCTTTACATTTTAAAAAATATTTTTGGCCAACTTTAGAGTAGTTAGCAATCGGGATGGCAAGAAGTTATTCCCTCTCTGTTCCTCTTATTGCCTCTTCTTTGCTTTCCTTACATTGGTAGATTCCCAGGTTCTCACTTATAGTTTAGTTTCTGTAGGAAGAAAATTGTTTGCCTCCTTCTTCCCATCACAGGAATAGAAAACTCAAACATTCAATACTGGGGAAAATGGCCTCTGCCATTCATGGGATTCGTCAAGAGCAGACCTCTCCAAACTTAGCAACTTTAAGACGGGTGGACTTCAACTCCCAGAATCCTCCAGTCAGCCATGCTGGCTGGAGAATTCTGGGAGTTAAAGTCCACCTGTTTTAAAGTTGCCAAGTTTGAGGACCCTGGTCAAGAGATTAGAGAACTGGCTTAAGAGCTAGGTTGCTGCCTTTAGCAATGCTTTGCTAATTATAGAAAAATGCAGTGAGGCTGGGGAATTCATGAAATCACCACTTAAAGCACTGCATCAAAAAGTTATTGTGTTGCCAAAGAACTCTCTCTGCAAACCTCTCTTCACTTCTTTACACTTACCACTATATGATTAACTTAACAGCCACAGCAAGAAAAGTCATAAAATGACTCACATAACAACAGAAAGTTTGGGTTCAATTGCGATCATAAGTCAAGGACTACCTGTATTTTGTGCTTCCTTAGCAAACCAATCTCACTGAAGTTCTGACTAGATATACCTAGACTTACTTGATGTGGCTGGAATCCTATCCTTATTCTCAATGAATATAATGGGGTTGGCTTGTGTAAGAATGTGCAGGAAATCTAACAAGAAGGTTGCACATCAGATTCTAAGGGAAGCTTCAAAATCCATTGCAAGGTTGGGCATCAGCTATGCAGAAGAGCCGGGCCATGGCTATTTTCAGGAGTTATATGAGCATTCTTGCATGTTCAGAAACCTTTTCCTGTCAAACATTTCACTCACACATGCACTTATTCACATCTAGTTAATTTGCTTGATTTTCTTTTGTGGATTTATCATTGGTTTCAAAAACTACAATTTAGTCGGATTATTGAAAAACTTTGCAAAGCTGCAATACCTATAAACTGATAATGATTATCAGGATTAAGTTGATTACTTACTACTGCCATGTGAGAATTAACCCTGTTATAACCCTAATTATATTGGAATGAACACATTCTTAAAAAAACAACCACCTCTCCCACTTCCTTCTGTAGGATAACAGCTGTTTATTGACAAATTCTACAATTGTTGTTGGGAGGTAGGCAGTTCGTCCAGTGAGCTGTGTAAATCTTTGTATCCTTTCGTTGTATGCAATCTTCATTTCCAGTACAGAACAAATCCTCACATTGTATTAATACACATTTCACTCTGCTTTTCTTTCCTCAGAGAAACATTGGAGGCCTTTTGTGAAGGTGTTGGCTTGTATAACACTAATATTCATAGTGGGCATCTTTTTGGGTGAGTGCTTTAACAAGCCAGTCTAAATACATTTTTGTTTTGCTGACAATTTCAGAAAGATATTAAGACCACTGGAAAGGAGAAACGCTTCGAGGATCTTGTCTCTTCAATGGTGCTGCTTGCATTGACTGTGTTAAAATTTATCCCGAGCATGGGATTAACTTCTTCTAATTTTCCTTTGCACAAGAGAATCTCACTTAAAGAAATTTCATGATGTTTTTATTTAAATAACCAGGTGAACTCATTATCCATATGTTCTGGAAGCCTGGTAGATCTTAGTATGAAATAACTTGGGATTTGGTTCATCCAACATACTAGGAAATCATGAGATTTAGTTGTGTGAAACTAGCCATTGGGATTTGTAGACAATGGTTTCAAGGCTTAATGGAATCTTCAAACAAAGGTGGAATTGCCATCTATCAAAAATGCTCCAGAGGATGTTGTACTGATCAAGATCTTGGTTTAGATCACCCTGATGACCCAGATCCCTGATCCTCTGAGTTTTGTGTCATGTGTAAACTTAGCTCTGTCAGCATTTACACAGGATAATAAACAGCAATTCCATGCAGACCTGGAAAGGAAAGGAATTCACCTAAAGCACTATTCCTACCTCTCCTTTTTCTCCATAACTGGGAAGAGATATAAACCAGAACTTCATGATGCTTTCACAATCCCTGTCCTGTTATTATGAATGAAACAGGAGGATCTGTAACTTAAAATGAATTCTAGTTTGTTAAAGAAACTACCTAAATAATCCTGGGTATCTAGTTTGCTTGCTTGGAAATGAAACAAGGCTATATTTTATCACACCGAGCTAGGAATAAATGATAATCCTAAAATGGAGAAAATGAGAGTGAGTTCGGGTTGATTCCTTTACCTGATTGTGCAGAAGGAAGGGGAAAAGACAGCAATAGCAATAGAATCAGAATGGCCAAAACAGCATTGCAGTAATGTTCTGCAAGCTTTGTCCCCTTTTGGACATACATGTTGACATCACAGTGCGTAACACAAGTAGATGCATCATAATGTTGCAGGGCTGCTTTCCCAGGTGGATAAAATGGGGACCCAGATTGTTGGGGGCAATGTGCTGACTCTGGAAACTGTTTAGAGAGGGCTGTAAAGCATTGCAAAGTGGTATATAAGTCTAAGTGTTATTGCTATTAGTCTTCTTCCCTTCCATAGCCAACATTGGAAGTGGAAGCATAATTCAGGTTCTATGTTGGGATAGCCTATTTCCTGCTTGTACCTGGATAACTAACCTGAGTTAGTGTTACTTACCAATCTTCATCTAGCATGACCTTTCTTTTGAAAAGGATATGTGACAGCCCTTTGCTTATTTCCTGTATTTATGGATAAATGTGTCAGGAATACTTCAATGACACTAGCAGTCTATTGATCAGGGACAGGAATACATATGTACTTTTCTATATGGAAAATACTACACTGATTTATACCAAAGATTAGACAGATTGTATGAAGTTTGGATTTTAAAGTTAAAGTTTCCAATACAATGGTAGTTGTATTTGTCAAAGAAAAAGGAGTGATTTATTCCAATTCATACATAAATGACAACAAACAACAGCATATATATTAATGTGTGTACCTTGAAATAATATTTGCTAAAGTTGAGGAAATGAATGGAAATGTTAAGGCATGCAAAAACTGGTAATAAAGCAGTGAGTATAGTGCAGTGACTGCCAAAAGAAGCAAAAATATTTGTGTATAAGAATATGTTTCTGTCCACTTTGTTATATGGGAGGATTGAGTATGTCAAGAGAAATAAACAAATGTGATGGCCTCGTTGGATGCTTCCCCAGATGCCTATCAGGATACCAGCTCAGAAGAGGATGAGTAGTCCCTGGCATATAAAGTGGGGGAGTGATCAGACAAGCAGTTGAATGAGCATGTATTAGTTGAGCCACACCTGCAGCAGGACAATCCTGAGATTTGGGATGGAAACAGCACACAGCTACAGCTAGCCAGAAAGGAGGAGGAGGAACTATCTTCTCCACTGATCCAAGAGCAGTCAAGGTGGAGAAGAGACAGGAGCAATGGTGGTCAGCCTGGCTAGTTGCAAAGTCTTGCTTTGCCCCTCTTGATGGATTACAAAGCCTTGCCCCTCTTGATGGACTACACCGGACACCAGCTATTAAGCGCAATGAGAAGAGGGAAACGATGCTGGGAGCAACCATCCATTTTTGGTGACTAGCATTAGTCAGTTTCAGTTGAGCTTCCTGACTTTGATCATGGATTTTAAACCCTGACTTTGTTCTTGACTCTTGGACATGCCTCCCAGATTTGTATTTGCCTTGAACACTGTTTCTCCAGACCCTGGATAGTGAACCTTGGTGTTTCTACCTTGCTTTGCTTCTATTTGTCTTGCCTCGTGGATTGTCCTGTCTTTGTGGATTTGTGCTGGAGTCATTCAGAAACTGAACTTGGAATTTGTTGGGAGGAGGTTGCCTTGTCATTGGACTGGGGATTTTCTGGAGAAGACTCTTGGAAGAACTTGAAAAGGCTCAATAAAATCTCTTGAATTATCCGTGGTGTACATATGTGTGTGAACTAGAGCAGGACAACAAGTGAGTTGAATAAAAGGGGCAAGCACTGTGTAGGCACAGAAAAATGCTTTCTCTCTTTGCCTCCCACAGCTTCCTGTCAACTGAAGGAGTGCATAGTGACTGTGCAGAGCTGGACCTGACTCAGCTTGTTATCTTGCCACCTGCAGTACACTTATTTACATTTGATTTCTAATTTTTCAATTGACCTCACATGAGCTGGATAGAGATAGCTAAAGGGTCAGATTTGGCCCTGGACCCCCTAAAATGCCCAATATAGTAGGAGTAGTTATGGTCAGAATGAACATGTGCTGAATGAGAATGAATAAAAATGAAGGATGTATATTAAGGTGAATTGGTGATATAAAGAGCGGTGAATGAAGAATGAGAATGAATGCATGCATGAATAAATCGAGAATTGGAGAGAGCTCAGGCGATCATCAAAGATTGATGAAGAGATCAAAGAATAAAACATGTACAAAAATAGTATATGGATTTGTGAAAGCAAGAACAGTTTGTAAGATCAAAAGGTAATTGAGAGATGTAGTCAATAGAGGTGATAGAAACTAGTTTTAGCTGTATTTTTTTTTTTACCCATTTTTAAAATTTATTTTACTCATTTCGTCTTATTCCTTTTCTATACTTTGAAAGGAATTGCTTACCCCAAAAGAGACTGACATTTAAATATATAAAGATGTGTCTGTCTGCCTGCCTGCCTGCCTGCCTGCCTGCCTGCCTGCCTGCCTGCCTGCCTACCCACCTACCTACCTACCTACCTATCTATCTATCTATCTATCTATCTATCTATCTATCTATCTATCTATCTATCTGTCTAATCTATCACCTATCACCTATCATCTGTCTATNTATCTATCTATCTATCTATCTATCTATCTATCTATCTATCTATCTATCTATCTGTCTAATCTATCACCTATCACCTATCATCTGTCTATGACATCCACAAGTATTTGGGGCCCAATTGGCAAAAGAAAGCTGAGAGCTATATTGGTTGGAAAAATGCAGAAGAGGCCTTCATCCTTCAGTGGAAAGTCAGTGGCTAAAATGATGCTGATGCTGATGGGGTGTATGGGTGCGTGTGTGTGCGTGTGTGTGTGTGTGGGGTTGTGTATTGTATGTATGCCCTATGGCTGACCATATCAATCTCCAAAGGAAGCCTTTGAGATGTTGAGAAGTCACAGATACACATACCTATTTCATTTTCTGGATGTTTTTGCAATTTCTCTACAGAATACAAGCAATTAAATTCACTTTCATGCTATTTATTAAAAGCTGGGAGGAGAGATAATTTAGCAAACTCACTGGCTGAGTCTTTCTTCTAAGGAATTCCCATTAATAGTTAATTATGTCCAATAATCTTGCCAGTCTGTTCCTAGCTCTCTTACTAAAGACTTCTTTCTTCTTCCCAACTATGGGAAAATAGAAAGGAAATTGCTTTCAATCTTCTTTAGGTCATAAAATGGCACAAAACTCACTGTCTTGCTTAGCAATGGAAATTTTGGGCTCATTTGTGGTCATAAGGACTATCTGTATCTCATTTGAAATAGGACTCAAAAAAGGTCATATTTGCAGTTGTTAAGTATCACAATGTTCTACTGAATAATTTGGAAAGGGGTCTTAATGAAATTCATGTTTCCTTCTAGGTTTTATGTCTGGCCTATGCACTTCCTCTGATATTTTCAAGCAAATCATGAAGATGCAATTAAGGTAAAAAGATGTTTTAATTAATGAACTGCACATAAAGATTTGCAAACATGCTAATAGGAACACTTAATCATTCAGCATCAGCCAAAATATTTTTTTAAATGGTGAAACAAAAGTGATGAAAGAAAGAAAAAGTGACAAGGAACCCTACCCCCTATAAATGTATTTAATAAAACTAACCTATCCATGTGGAAGAGTTAGCAGAGGGAAAGACCAGAATCTTTTGCTCAGTTTTTCCCAGTCTGATCTCTTCCACTTTTTCACTGGTCTGGAATTCCTAAAATTCCTGCCCAGCAAACCTGCTGTAACTCTAGGTGACTTTGAACTAAATGGAATGTGAGCTGACCATTAGGCTGCAAGGAAAAGATGGGTTCTATTTAAAGTTTTTCTTAAGCATAAAAAAGATGATTTATACTGACAGTAGCATTCCACTGTTAAATGCTAGTGATTTATTTTCTATTTTTTTTTTAAGTCCTATTATAGATGTTCTTCAGGTCCTTGAATGAGATGTAGACTTCACAATGTTCTGATATCATCAACAGCAAGCTTGCTAAATTAGAGATGAAAGAGAAATGGAGGAGTCTTTTATGTGTGGCAGATTCTACACAGAAAAAAAGAATATTTTAACAGTGACCACTTTCTGTTGGAAATTAAAAAAATCAGAAGTACAAACAGATTTTTTTTCCTTTATAGAAGAAGCCCTAAATGTTCTCTCAACAAAATGTGTCAGAAAGTTATAGGAAATTGAGTGCTCAGCAGGGATTGTACAAAATATATGCTATCAATCTTCAATGACTGATTCCCATATTTTTGGAATTTAGGAATAAATGTAATTTTTAATAGAATGATTTTAGGTGTACTGTCTATGAAAGAATTATGAATTAGTGTAATGTGGTTATGATTTTATAAATACTCTTTAAGTGTACACCAGTGTAAATTTCAATCCTTTCAGCCATATATTTTCTACTGTTCCATTTGTACATTGTAACCAAAATTTTAGCCCACTTTATCATATGTTCTTTTGTTCTTCTGTTTATATATTTTAGCAGTTATATTTTCATCATTGTATACAATGATGCCACAAATTCTTTTGTCTACTTTAAATCTTTTGAATAACTATAAATAAGGAGACTTTGCAAACTATATCATCTGTCACCTGTTGATTTTATTTTGCATTCCCCTTGATAAAATCTAATTATGAGAGGTTAGCCATTTGTGTTGGCCTATTATTCCTCATTCATAAAATGTTCTTTTCTATTGATAGCCACAGTGGTGTTTTCAGGCACAACCTGGATTGGTATCTATTCTATATTCTCAAACTGGCATGTCTAACATAATGATAACCTTGACTTTCTTGTACCACAAATATCCATGCCATCTGCATCTCTGGAGGTGTTCTTCTAAATCTAAGAACATTCCATTTTTCAGCAGCAGCTACTCTTAGCAATTGTGCTTTTGATTTTTGATGGTAGGTTTGCTTATGATCCATATAAGTGGAGTAACAGGAACAGACATTTCTGCCTGGATCACGACTGCAGTGGGGATACGATAAAGCATGAGCAATTTTGTTTAAATTTCCTTGCCCCGACTAGTGTTTCAGGCAGCTCAGATAATGAGCAGCTATCCAAACACACAAACACAAACACAGATGCACATATCACACACACAGTGGGGAGAATGGTAAAACCTAGGTATCAGAGAATTGAAATTAAAACCTAATGTTCTATGTGACCTTCCCTCCCTCCCTCAGAAAAAAAAAATGATTCTGTTTTCAAGCAGCCATGCCATCCCCGATTTGGAGTCTGAAGTGTAACTCCAAGCAACAGCCTCACCACACAATTAATCTAGGTTTAATCTAGCCTAGTTTGATAGATAACTTATTTTATGTGTCTTTGCTCTTTTCTGCCTAGTCACCAGAATGAGGTCCTTCAGCAGCATCTCCAAAAACAGATTGGATCTTTCCGTCAAAAAGTTGCAGGACTCCAGACTCTCGTAGATGCCCTTGAAAATATTCATGGACATTGGGAGACCCAGAAGGTAAGTTTATGTAATTTGCCAAATACATTTTTGCTTTTAGTAATACAATCACACTTCTGCCTAATAATGTTTCCACTATTTTTCAGGCCTAGCAATCACTGAAATAATTAATTTAGTCCATAGATAAAAAATGTACCAGCATAAATCAAAATGCTATATTATTTTTATCAGAAACCCCCCCCCCCCC
>BHFT01055775.1:0-41546 GCA_004320025.1 Laticauda laticaudata
TATTAGTGGTCCTTGCGATTTAAAAGTATGAGTTTGGTGGTCCCTGAGATCCAAAAAGTTGGTGACCTCTGGTATAATGCACAACTGTACCAAAGAAAGGAGCATAAAACTCTTAAACTTTCATTTTCCTTCAATCTTTTGCAATTACTGGAAGAAAAACTTTTGCTCCCTTATATTTTTGGGGGCAGGGCTGGTCTATGGTAATTGACTTTCGCAACCTACTAAGCAGGGGTAGGATTCTACCGGTTCAGACTGGTTCTACAGAACCAGTTGTTCTGATTTTGTGTAGTTCGGAGAACCAGCAAATCGTGCCCCTGGCTGGCCCCACTCCTCTCTGCCCACCCCTCCCCTCCNTCCCCTCCCTGCCCAGTCAGTCCTTATCACACATGTGCAACATTGCACACATACCCAACATCGCTGACTGTGTTTTTCCCTGCCCAGTCACTCCTTAAGGTATTTCTTTTTTTCCCCTCCTGACGATCAGCTGTTCCTATGATCAGCTGTGCCAGGATTCCCCTAGCTGTCTTACTGCTTGCCCAGGAGGCTTCCCTGAGGCCCAGGAAGGCAAAAAATGGATCATGGGGGAGATGATCTGCTCTGCCCCTTCCAGGCTCCATTTTTTTTTCTTCCTGAGCTCCACGGAAGCTTCCTGTAAGCAAAAATATGCCCCTTGGAGGCTTCCCTGAGGACCAGAAGGCCCAAAAAACAGGGGGGTGCTGCTGCAAAAAAAGAAGCCACGCCCATCTAGTCACATGGTCATGCCCACCTAGCCACGCCTACCTAACCACACCCACAGAATCTGTTGTTAAAAAGTTTGAATCCCAACCTGCTATTAAGCAATGAGATTATGTCCATTAAAACTGTCAGCATCCCCGGTGGAAAAGTACTTATTCCTGTTCTTGTTTTTTAATTTTAAAATACCAAACTGTAGAATATAACTGCTATTTCTACTTATTATTGTTACTCAGTAGTATTCCCATTACTGCTATTATTATTATTCTACAGCATACAGTGATCTGGGATACTACATCATTAACAAGTTGCATCATGTGGATGATTCTGTAGGAAGTAAAACACGCAAGGCCTTCCTTTATCTTGCAGCTTTTCCTTTCATGGATGCCATGGTGAGTCTCCAAAAGAAATTGCTGTTCTTGGTCTTGGAGGTCTTTTAAAATAGATGGTGGATACTTTAATGGACATTCTGCTTTAACAGACGCTGTTTACATGAAACAGCCCAGACAGTTGAGGGTTTAATTGTAATTTTCAGAACTATCTACAGTTATTCTGATTATATTCTTTGTAATTCAACAAATGTCCACTCTCCCAGTCAGTTTAAAGAGTTAGCTTATATCCCAAACAGTAATCAAGCAATTATACATAACTTGATACTAATGCTTAAAATGTGCCTGAATCCATATTTCATTTTGTAATCGACTTATTTGTATACTTGTGAAATTGTCACATTCTTTCCCAGATAATGATGTGTAACTTTAGTAATTCCTGACTAGTGATCATGCTAGGGAGGATGGAAATTGTAATCAAGCACCTGGAGTACAAGGCTAAACAATGTTTAATATTATATAAGATCAGTGGAAATGAAAGTATAATTATGAACAAGTGTTATAATCTGGAAACATGTTGCTCATGTGAAAAGATGAATAAAATTTAAAAAATAAAAAAGTGGATAAAAAAAGGCTAAACAATGTTAATCTGTTAGAAAGCATTTTCCCATCTTAATGCACAATAGAATGAGATTCACACCTTTGTGAGCAGAGAAAGAAATAATGGCTTTTAATGTTTATTCCAGAACCATTTCACCAAATGTTGTGGTTGTGAAATCTGCATTCATTTTACTGGTATTCCAGAACTAAGAGTCATGCTATTTTTCTTCCTTTTTGTCAGGCTTGGACACATGCAGGCATTCTTCTGAAACACAAATACAGCTTTCTGGTTGGATGTGCTTCCATTTCAGATGTCATTGCTCAGGTAAGAATTTGTTCAACTTACAGTTGGCTCCTCCGAACTGGTTGGGAAGTGTCCAGTTAGATAAGTGCCATTTCCATGCTTGTAAAAGGCTTTGTTAATTTACATGTTTGAACATGCATGAATTGATGCTGAAGATTCTGGGCTGCCAGTTCCTGGACATTGGCAATAAGAAGCTAATATTGAAATAAAATCATTTCTGACCCTTAAGGGTGGTCTGTGTCTTCCTCAGTCTCAGGTCCTCTACCAGAGGCCTGGGAGTTTGTGGGTTCTGCTTGGGAACTTAGCTGTTCCTTGCACTGCACTCATCTGAGCAGAGAGTTCAGATATCTTCCTGAGATTTATCGGAGCCACTCTCCCAGCTTAGGAGTCATAGACCTGAGTGCTTCTATCATGAATGGGATCATTTTGGCCTTTACTTCTCCAGTTCCTCCTTCGGGACTTGGTATTTCTCCAGTTTCTCATAATCCTTCTTCCTGATGTTGCTGTCACTGGGCACTGCTACATCTATCCAAAGACTACACACGCATACGCATTCATACATACACACACACACAAATAATGTTATTGATCTCTATGTTTATCATCAGCATGTACTATTATACTATAATTTATAATTACAGTTTTGTTACCTAGCTCTTTTTTGTTTGTGTCATAATAGCCATTAATGACTCATCTAACTGTTAGATGGTGCTAAAATGGATGCCGTTAAATATACTTTTCATTGTATTTAAACTAATACTATAATTGAGCCTTTATTTTTTTTTCCTGCTATTCTCTCAGACTAATCACACAATAATTTTTGGATCGGAAAGACAACCCAGAGAGATTTTCTCTGTTAGTTTTCAATCACATCATTGTTGTGCAGAAAAAACCTTCAAGTTACCACGTCCTGAATATCATTACCTCAAAATGTCTGTTTTAACAATTGATCTTTAGTGCACTTCATTTTTGTTTCTTTGCCCAACACTACAATTTAACAGGTTTTCTTAGCAGGTTAAGAAAGATCTTATCTTTCAGCTTAGTTAATGTTTTCAATGCATACGAAATATATAAAACTAAGTGGATAGGAATGTAACAGTATATTTACTTAAATATTCCATTAAATCGTAATCACTCTCATTAAAGACATTAATTCACTAATTCACCAATTAGCCCACATGGATGTTGTTTTTCTTTCTCTGGAGATATGCGGAATGTAACAAGATTCACATGCATCAGCTGTGCATTGTAAAGTTTTCTCAGTAGAATCATCCAAACTTACTTTATTGGTTATATTTATTTGGAGAGTTGCTTTTTGCAATTAAAATAACTATACTAAATATAAAGAGTATGCCATTAGATGGAAAGGAAAGGGACATTGATTATTCTAGTCCCATTCTGTAGCTTTTAAACACAGTTGCTAAAACTACTGTGGAGACAATTAACTCTAGTTTTCATCCATGTTATGGTTATTTGTATAATATGTTATATTTTAGTTCCCTGAAAATCCCATGAAATAGGGAGAAAATAATCAGAATTAATCTGACTTACACAGATAAGCAGACTACTACAAAATGAACCCAAAATTTGGGTTTAAACTAACTCTTTGTGAAAAAAAATATGTGCTGTGTTGCATAATTTGTTGCGTGTATTCTGGTTTCATACAAAACCCAATACGCCTTTTAAATATCAGTACATTGTACTCTTAATGAAATCATTAATTCATTTAATTAAACAGAACTGTCTTATTCAGCCATTCATCAGCAACATTGGGATAACCTATCTTACAAAAATGTTGCAAAGATTATTGAGTTAAACTCAATCAGATTGCATTGTTATTTAAAACTTTGCTCCTTTTGCCATTTATCTCACATAATGTGTTTTCAAGTTTCCTTAATGAGTATAATTTCATAAATCATGCATGGAAGTAGATGAGATTTATATCAATGCAACTGTTTCCTTGCTGTCCTTCTTGTCCCACCTCCAATTATTGGTTGATCTTATTTCACCAGTACCATATTTTTTCAATCATATTTTTATATGAAAAATATTCCATATTTTTTCAGGATTTTTTTTTAAACAACAATTATTCAAAATGTAGGTAATCCTCCATTTACGTCTACAGTTGAGGCCAGAATTTTCTTTGCTAAGCAAGCTAGTTGTTAAGTTAGTTGTGCCCCCAATTTAACAATCTTTTTTCCCATGGTTGTTAAACAATTCACTGCAGTTGTTAAGTGAATCACACAGTCATTAAGAGAACCCAGCTTCCCCCATTGACTTTGCTTGGTAGAAACCATTGGAAGGTCACAAATATCAATCACATAATCCTGGGTCACTATAATTGTTGTAAATACATGCCAGTATTTAATTCAAGCACTTTGAATTTTGATCACATAATTGTGGGGATACTGCAACAGTTGTAAGCACAAGGGTCATTCTTTTTGCCATTTTTTTTCAGTGCCATTACCTGTAATTTCAAATTCATTTCTCAAAAGTGTGTCTATACCTACATTCTTGATAAAAATGACGGCCATATATTCTATAATTAAAATATTGATTCCTTTGAGTACAGTTGAGAATCTGATTTTCAACTACATTCTAAATAATAAAAAGCAATTTCTCAAATTAATGTTGTATGCAGGTAATAGAAATCAATCATTAAATTATGTTCTTTGTTATTTCTTGTAAAGGTGAAAAACCAATATATACCATCTGAAATTTTGAAGGATATATTCCTGAACAATAATAAAGACATATCTCATGTTTGGAAAATTATGTACCAAGCCTTCTGACTGTCTCAGCTGTTTCTAACTAGTCTTCCTCTTCTCTTTTTTTTTCTGGCTAGGTGGTTTTTGTGGCTATTTTGCTACACAGTCACTTGGAATGCCGAGAGCCCCTCCTCATCCCAATCCTATCTTTGTATATGGGAGCACTTGTCCGATGTACCACATTATGCCTGGGTTACTACAGAAACATTCATGATATTATTCCTGACCATAGCGGGCCAGAGATGGGAGTAAGTTTGGATACATTAATATATTACCTGTGTAATTATATATATGTTACCTTGTGTAAATTGCATCCAGTCCATCTATTTGTATTATTAGGGTTATAGTTTCAACATTACCAGTATATATAAATATATAATATATATATAAATTATAATATATATATATATATAATTAAATAGATATATATAGTATATATATATATTATATATATATATATATAATATGTGTCTGTTTAGCTTCCTTCGGGTATTACCCACGTCATGTAGTTTCTTGTTAAATTTAGATTTGTAGTCGTTAGTTTAGAACGTTTCAGCAGAATCTTCATCTGCCATCAAATAGGCTTCCTCGTATGGAGTGGCGTGTCGTCACAGTTCCTCTGTTTCAAATTTAGGCTGAGTGGTCTATTTGATTGGCTATTAACCTGGGTTCTAGTGTTCATTGGACTTGGAGTTTGATTGCGATGTTTCATGGTTTCGTCTGTCTTGTTTTGTGGCTCCTTGATTGGCTGGCAGCACTCTGTCTTTGGTTGGAGCTTTCGAATGCAGTTGCGTTCGTGTTTGAAAAGTGACGGCTGCTATTCATCAGAAAGCGTGCGGTTTTCTACCTTGTACGTGCCTGGGTGGGGGGTGTTTGAGTTGGAGGCATCAGACGCGAGAAGTCTGTCTGTGCTCGCGCTCGTTTGTTTTGTCCTCGTGTGCGAGATCTTTCTAATTTGACGAGATGCAGGGCTTCAAATGAATTGACAGTCGCGAATCATCTCTTTTCTATTCATGCTGTCAAGGATCTTTTTTCAAATCTCTATGGTTCTCTGAATGATTCTGTGGGCTGGGGTTTACTATAGTGGCGCTAGGGTTTTCGTGCCATTTGAAGTTGATGTTCGTGACCCTGTGTGTTTCATGTGTTGATACTGGTGAGGAGGTGCTGTCCAAGCTTTTTACTGCATTTTTTTGCATTCACCCCCCTCAGGCGGATAACTTATTCTTCTATTTCCGTCTGGTTCCAATGTTATTGTGGCGGCTATCACTGTACAGCGATTGTCGATAATGCCTTGGTTTTCCAGGTCAAGTTTTGTCTTTGGGGGTTCCCTCAGGATGGCTGCTTCTTTATATATCTGTTTTGACCGGCAATCTCTGATGTTAAAAGAAGAGATAAAAGAGGCAGGAATACATTGACCTAAATTCTATTGCCAGCATAGCAAGAGACAACAATGTAACACCAAACCTGCTTTCAAATTAAACATTTCTAAGCACACAGCAGCTTACCAAACATCCTAGAAAAAAGAACAGAATGGCCTCTACTCAGAAATGAAGTTCACAGGTAAAGATTCCAATTAGATCAGTTTAAACAAAGATTTGCTAGCACTGCACCGGAATTGAGCAGCAAAATCCACCCTCTACTTGAGATAGGGTTAAACAACCTTACCCAAACTTGCGAGAGCTTGAAACTGAAAGCACTTACAAAAATGATAAACTCTACAAAGAAACTAAAATTAGAAAATGACAAGAAAATTTCCCATAACCCACCCACAAACACCTGAAACAATAGATATACAACGTTATCCAACAGAAGAACTCAACAAAAACAGAAACAGATTGTCCCTATCCAAAGGATTTAGATTATGGCGCATAGCACCCCAAAAGAAATCCCAACAGCCGAACCTCCCATTCACTATCGCTGCAAGTAGAATCCAGGAACGCTAACCAAATTAAATACAGTATGAGAAAGCTGACAGAATAAAACACCAGGTACTCAACATCTTATGCACAACGGGAATACCACCAAAATAATTTGCAAAAAGATGAATCACAGCGACTTACAAAACCCTGAAAAATGATTAACACTTAATTAACTTACTCCCAGCAAGACAAAGGAAATCCACAGTAGTAATGTGACAGAAAAACTATGAAACAAAATTGGACAGACCTACTCCAAGACATCCACATAACAAAACCTATTGAAACAACAGAACCAATCAATCATAATCTCGGTGAAAAATCTACCAAGATAGAGAAAATTTATAACCAAGCCACATAAGCAAAGGAAATCCACCAGACGATCATCCCAAGAAAAATCTTCTGGATGCCCCAAATTATACGGCCCTCCCAAAAATACACTAAAGGAAGGCTATACCTCTCAGACCCATAGTTTCAGCCTCTTATAAGGAAGCACCATTACACAAACCTCAGCACTTAAATACACTTCGCAAAGACAACTTACAAGCCCCATGCTGAAACCGCAGCTTCAATTATGTACAAAACTCATACCACTTCTTAGAAATAATCAAAGATCATACACGTAGACAAGAAGATCTGCATTGTAAGTTTCGACGTCGGTCTTCACTATTCACTCAACGTCCGATAAAAGAAACTCTTCGTAATCATCAAAAATAAAATACCAACCCAGGCTAAAGACCTCATGGACTAACAGAACACTGCCTAACCAACACATATTTCATATTACAAAGGACAAAGATACAAGGCAAATTGAAGGAGCCCTAATGGGATCACCACTGTCACCCGTCATTGCAAACCTGTTCATGGAAGAATTCGCAATTCCAGAGCCCTGGCTAACTGCCACCCAAAAACCCCAAACTATGGGCTAAGATACATCGATGACAACTTTGTGATTTGGCCCCATGGAAAAGCAAAAGCCTACAGACAAATATCCTAACACACCATAAACATACACACACCCCAAATCAAGGTTCACGCATGTGGAAACGACCCAACTAAACAAAAAACAACTACCATCCTTAGATGTACTAATCTTACAAAAGAACAGATGGCACACTGGGACACACCAATATGTATTACCAACAAGATAAACACACACCAACCGCTTAGCTCAACGCCCCAATTCCCACCACCCACCCCAGCAACCCAAGATAAATATCTGTGCGCGAAGACATCCTAATTACGCCCCAGACAACCACAACGACCTGGCAGATAAGACACATATTAAAGACTGAACTATGCACCACTGACTGAAGTAATTGACAGCCAATGGCTTCCACAAAAACAAATCACCCAGCTTGATCCACCCAAAAACACACACGACATAAACAGAGACCATAGAAGACACAACAGACCTATGCGAACAGCTGTCTTAGAACCCTACATAAGAAAGGATTCACTACAGATAATCATAAATCAATACACAGAGCATCACATCAAGACTGACCTAATCAATCTAGAACAAATAAAATTAATTTATCCTATATACAAGACCGACGAGGAACCCCAAAGGACAAAAACATGACCTGGAAAAAACTCAGCACCCATAATGCGAATTCCCCGCTACAATCATTGCCTAGGCCACATACATTTGGACCAGACCAATAGAGAATAAAAGTACCCTCGATGGCAAATATGCCAGATGAACACAATTGGCAGTAGCTAGGACACACCTCCTCACTGTCCAACACATGAAAACCACCAGGTTCAAAACATCAACTATCAGAGGCACCAGAACCCTAGCCGACTATAGAAGAACCCACACACAGAATCATCAGAGAAGCCATTAAGAATGAAAAAAGCGAACATCATGAATAGAAGAGATGATTCCAGCAGCTATCGGTCAATTCAAATTTTGGAAACCTGACCTCTCAAATAGAAGATCCCACACCACAAAACAGACAAACACCTACCTGAGCATTAGACCAGACTCCACCTCTGATTGCGCTCCAACTCAAACACCCCCACCAAGACATCCCAGTGACCCAAGCTGCTCTGAGAAGCAGCCATCCCTATTACACAAGGAACATGGGATAAATACCCGAAGGAAGCTAAACAGCCTTATACATATACAGTATACATTTCATACTTACATAATATATATATGTTTAATTTTTAAGCACTCGCGGTACTTACATATTTGCTTGCTGATGTGGCTTCCATTCGAGGTCATTGTAGTTGCTGGTTAAAGTGCTACCATTGATTTTTTTTTTTATAGTTTCTGATTTAAAGTATGTAGCAACGTATCAGCAGAATCTCATCTGCCATCATACGGCTTCTGATATGGAAGTGTGTCTCACATGTTCCCTCTGTTTCAAATTTGAGGCTGGATCTATTCTGATTGGCTATTAACCTGAGGTTCTGTGTATCATTTGAGACTTGGAGTTGCATTGCATTGGTGTTTTCTGGTTCTCCTGTCTAGTTTTTTGTGGCTTTTGATTGGGCGTGGGCAGCACTCTGTTCTTGTGTTGCGAGCTTCAAATGCAGCTTTGGCTTCAAGGGTAAAAGGACGGCGATTATCTATTAGGAAGCTAGGTTGGCATCTGGATGCCTGGTTTTGGGGTGTGTTGAGCTGAGTAGTATAGGCGGGGCAAGTCTGGGTTTTGTGTCCAGCGTGTTGTGGCCTGGCCCTTGTTTGGAAATGTGGCAGAAATCTCTCATATTTTGAGAGTCAGGCTTCCAAATTGATTGGACAGTCTGGGTGGAATCATCTAATATATTTATACATAATATTCAATATCATATTTAATATTTGTGCTGTTTAGCTCGCTATTCGAGTATTATCCCAGCGTCATTGTAGATTCTGTTAATGTTGTAGTCATTGGTAGGTTCTGTTAAAGTCTGTAGCAACGCTTTCAGCAGAATCTCATTGCTGCCACATCATCAGGCTCAGAAGCCTGATGATGGCAGATGAGATTCTGCTGAAACGTTTGCTACAACTTTAACGAAACTACAATATGACTACAACTTTAACAGAACTACAAATGACGTGGGATAATTACCCAAAGCGTGAAGTCTAAACAGCACAAATGTAAAGCTACCGGAGAGCTTAAAAAATATAAAAAACAATATAATATTTATATATATATATCTGTGCTGTTTAGCTTCCTTCGGTTAATTATCCCACGTCATTTAGTAGTTTCTGTTAAAGTTGTACCAGATGCAGATGAGATTCTGCTGAAAGCTGTTTGATACCATAACTATTAACCAGAACTACATAATGGACGTGGGATAATACCCGAAGGAAGCTAAACAGCACACATGTGAGTACCCGCGAAAGCTTGAAAAAACAAACATCTATATATATCTATATCTATATATATGATCGAGTACTGTAATTTTGATTGTTTTTTTTTAAATGAGGAAACTTTTTCTAGTGTTTCCTGTTAGCTATAAATGCATTTAAAAATATATTCCTTAAATGTAATTGATATTTTTCTATTCGATAGATTTGGAAAAGATAATGAGAAAAATATTCCAGTGTAAAAAATATGTTATGTAGTATGGTAATAGTAAGACTCAATCGTATTTTGGAAATTTGCCTGAGTCAAAAAAAAAAAATTCATGTTCTGACGATGTTAATGTAACTCATCACTAGGCAATAAAATATACTGGCTTCAAAGTAACTTATTCTTTTTTAGTTTTAGCAGCATATGTCAGGCTTGGTATATACAATGCTACTTGATCATTCTATATCACTGTTGCTTCTAAATATCTCTCAAACCAAAATATTCTTGTGGTCCTGTTTCTGATATTTTTTCTCTTATTCTTATTTGGGTTGATACTAAGAAATCAGCAACAAACGAAGGAAATGAGCATAGAACTAACTAATAGAAATGTAAAATGAATAGTGAGGTGATGAAAGTCATTAATCTTCCAAGATTCTTCTTTGCAGAAAAATGTATGAGAAGAACTGTTTTTTTAAAAATATCACACTGCATAATTGTAGCTAGAGTACAATAATTTTAGCAAATTCTTAAATATGGTTTGAACACCCTAGTACAGTAATGTATTTCCATAGGCAATATTTTTAAGAATCTGTAGTTCCTTTTTTATTTATATGCTTAGGAGCTTTTTAATACTATTTCTCACCTTTTTCTTGAAATAGTCTGAGCATTTGTAAAATAATTTCTTTAGCTCCTCTAATGGCTGTGCTCTGACTGTGATGATTTAACAACACTGACTTTTCTCATTTTATCT
Organism: Laticauda laticaudata; assembly: GCA_004320025.1. Taxonomy (NCBI): domain Eukaryota; kingdom Metazoa; phylum Chordata; class Lepidosauria; order Squamata; family Elapidae; genus Laticauda; species Laticauda laticaudata. The sequence continues at coordinate 10,910 of BHFT01055775.1, forward strand.
GCAGGGAGATGCTACAATAAAAAAGATGCTAAGTTTCTGGTGGCCTTTGGCATTAATTTTGGCCACTCAAAGAATTAGTAGGCCCATTGTGAACCTCTTTGTATCCCGTGACCTTGGTGGCAGTTCGGCAGCCACAGAGGTATGAGTCCAATTTACTTTAATTTTTCTAATATTTGTTCCTAATAGCAGATCTATATTTATGCAGAGAACTTAGATCTGTTCTTGACAAAAGAACTATGTTTCCTCCCAGTCCTTTAAAAGTGAATCATATCAAGGTGTTGAAGATATATTAACCTTCCATTGGTAGCTTACCCATGCTACTGGTTCTGAGCTATATTGGATTTATTTCCTGCAGTTCCTAGCCAATATGGCTTGACTTGCTTTTCTCGTTTCCAAGATCCCTGAAAGATTCATTTGGCTACTACTTCCTTTTCACTTAATGAAGAGGGATGCAATTTTTCAAATTTGAAGGTTACACTTGATCTTTGCCAGTGAGCTATTTTTCCAAAAGCTTGCAACCAAAGAAATAGGTGGAGATTACAAAAACTACACTGGATTTATTGTATGTACCTAAAAGAAAGTTTATGTATTTTTTTCCAAATAATTTCAGTGGAGTATCTTACCTTGACTCATGGCAATAGAGGAGCTGCACTTTTTCTGTCTATTCTTCTTTTTTCAAAAGAATCTTCTTCCTTATGGGTGAATACAGTAATTTACATTTATTTAATGTAAATTAAATAAAGTAAATAAATTAATATATAAATATATTGAAATTTAAATTTATTTAAAATTATGAATTGCATGTTTATGGAGATTCTCAGCCATTCCAATCATGGTTGTCCCAGAGATGCTTTTTCAAAAGGCAACTGAACTTTTTTCCTTGGAGACATTTCACTTCTCATCCAAGAAGCTCCTTCAGTTCAAGGAAAAACAAAGGCAACCTTTGGCACTGCTGAAACATATATTTTGTTACATTTTTAAAGAAAATACAACAATAATGTTTTCCTTTTCTCATTAAAAATTGTGATTGGTTACCAGCTTTCAGGGAGCTGTGGAGGTCATGTCGCAAGGCTTTTCAGGGAGAGTATCCAGTAATATTCCCAATTCCAACCTTTGAAATTTTCATTGAAATTGTGCTACAGGTAGTTCTTGACCATTCATTCAGCAACTCTTCAGTGTTAACACTGGTGCTGATTAAGAGGTGCTTACAACCAGTCCTTGAAGTTCCGTCAACCCTATGGTTACATGATTGCAATTGCAATCTGAGTGCTTGGCAATAGGCTTGCACTTATGACAGTTATAGCATCCCATGGTCCTGTTATCACAATTTGTGGTCTTCCCTGCTGGCTTTTCTATAAGCAAAATCAATGAGGAAGCTGGAAAGGAAGGTCACATAAGTCTACCCCATCTGTGCATCCTCCCCCACACCTTCTGCACTCATGTCACAGACTATAAACACTTTCCCTGGCCATTCACACATCCTTTCCCACTTGGCAGCAGCCATCCCAAGCCACACCACACTCATGTTGTGCCTCCCTACGTTACCCACACATCCTCTGAGCATCACAGAACTTGTGCAACACCATCCTACTACCCACACACCCTCCCCAACAACTTGCGCACATATTTTCTACCCTGCAGCAGCCACCCCAAACCCTGCCACATTCACCCTGCACGACCCAAACTATCTGCACAGACCCTCCCTTTCCCACCGAACAGCAGCCACTTACCTGCCTACTGATCTGCTTTTGAGACACCTGGGATTTACAATTTGCTATTTGCTTCCTACTTTTGATTGTTGGAAATGGGCATGAAATTGAGAGGAGGTGCTCATTTAACAACAGCAGTGGGGATCGCAAAAGTTGCCATTGCTAAAAGTGCATTCTTGTGACGTCATGCTTTATGACCATATCATTTTAGTGACAGAAATCCCAGTCTCCATTGCTGTTGTAATTCAATGATTACCTGTATAGAATAACTGCTTTTAAAGAACCAGATCTCTCAGTGTTGCAACACATCTTCTGTAAATTAAGGAGCACAGTCTAAGAGAAGACTAATAGTTGTAATGACATCTACTCTGCAAATTAATGACAGCTTGAACATATTTAACCAGATGGCTTCTAGTCTTTGTATGTAAAATGTACTTAAATTTAGTAAAATGTACTTTTCCTCTAACGGTAACTGGCTTTCACAAGACCTCTCTCTCCCTACCTCTCTCCCTCTCCTTCCCTCCCTTTCTCTCTCCCTCTCTTCCTCCCTCCCTCTCTTCCTCCCTCCCTCTCCCTCTCCCCCTCTCTTTCTCCCTCCCTCTGTCTCCCTCCCTATCTCTCTCCCTGAAAAGTACACTTCATATATTTCCAGTGAAGAATTAAATCCATGATGACTCTGCTAGTCATACAGACTAACAAGAAATGACACAATGCTCTGAATCAACCTTGTTTCCTTAGCTGCCAAATTCTGAGACTGTTTACAATGAATGGAACTGCCTCCACCACCACTAGCAGTTTACTTCCAAAGACCCTCATATGATGTAACTTTCCCATCATGAGACCCTCACTGATGACTCACACCTGACCCATCACTTACTTGATACATCCATACCTTGCTGCCACAAGACCATCACTTGACACACCCACACCTTAAGACCTTATAAACAGAAGACCACTGATAGTGACACTCCCTGAACTCCACTGAAATGTCACTTAGCCTTGTAATGAAACATTTGGAAAGCAACCCAAAAGCCTGGAGAACAAGTCTTTACCCTCATCCTGAGCTACAGATATTCTTCACTAATGCAAATATGGGTACCTGCTTGGTTGCTTAGAATTCTGCCCCATGATGAAGTTACTCATATTTATAAGATTGGTATAAATGTACAACCTTTACTCTAGCATGATATTTAATATAATTGTTTCATGGAAATGAAGACCTTTGAGCTTTTATCTAAGTAATATAAAGAAGTGAAATATTCAGCATGTACTTAATTGAACAATTAACTTTGACTGAGCACAAGTTGCGTAGTTAATATTTTAAACCATCCATTTGTATATATTTTCCATTGTGAAGGCAAAGAATGCCTTTCAACATTCTCTTGTTGAAATGTTTCTCATCTTGTCAGCTGATAACTGACTTCATTGGTGTCTATTGTTTGTGTGTTCTGTTGCTTTCTGTTTCTGAAAACATCATTGCTAAAAGAGAAAGCACTGGTAGCATTAACAGTTTGGAAAATCCTGGCACACAAGCAGAGTGTACTGCAAATTTCAGCTTATGGATGCTGTTGGGTCTATTGACGGTTATTTTATTTTTCTTATTTTGGGCCCAATTCAGTTTTAATGTTTCTGAATTTCTAACCACAGTTAGACGATGATACACATATTTTTGGCTCAGATATTACTTTTTCTTTCTTGTATGCAAAACACCTTTCAAATATTTGAGAAAAATAAAATGACCTGTTAATCCAGAGTACATTTAGGTTCCAGGAATTATGACTGAATATCCAAAAAAAGCTCCCATTCATAATGGTAGAAAACAAGTTGAGTGTGCACTTGTTTAGCCAGAGAGGCAATGGATTTTTCTTCACTGGCTCTCTTCCAGCAGTTAACAGCTATCAGATATTTTTTAGTTTATAGACTCCTGTACCGAGCAGAGTTCAACTTGATGTCCCTAAACTGTTCCCTGCAATTCTGTGAAATCCATTTCCCTTTTTCAAATGCAATACTGTAATTGCTTAAATAAGCATGCTCTGTATCACAATATTTATTTACACTCATGAATGTGCTTCCTTGAGAAGTATGCCACTTCTTTGCATAGAATAGTTTAATTGGCAACCCTGCCTTAGAATTTATTTCTAAGCCATAAGATTATATTGCTGTTGTTTTCTTAGTGATTTCTCTTAGAACAAACTGAAGAGATTAATAGATTTGTAATAAAATTTGCCCAGTAAATTTGAAATGGAAGAATAAGATGTTGAACTTCCACCCTGTAATGGACAATACAGAATATTTTTCAAAACAGTTTAAATGTGATTAAGAAAAACCTGTTCAAGTTTCTGACCACATAAGATATGGGCTCTTGATCCTTAAACCAAAAGGCCTTTCCACTTTCTTTAAAGAATCTTGAGGCGATCCTAGTAATTGTGTGCATGCTCCCTTACTACTAAAATTTATAACTTGATGTAGTTTAGATATAATCTACAATGTAGCCATATTTGCTTGTATTGCTAGTCATGATTTCCAAAACATAATTACATTGACAGTCTTGAGTAGTTAGGTAAGATATATAAATATTGTCCAATCACCAGGGGTAGGATGCTATCGGTTCAGCCTGGTTCTATAGAACTGGTAGCTCTGAAGAGCAGCAGACACCAAACCAGTTCGGGGTCTGCTGCTCTATTTGGCCTACCCAACCACCCGGACTCTTGGCTGTTCTTTATTTCCTGCTTTTTTGACCTCAGCTACTTTGTGCGGCACAGCTGAGGTTGAAAAGCAGGAAAGAAGAGGATTTTCAAATGCTGCGCACCGTCGCGCAGCGCTTGTCAGCTGTCTGGGTGGCACAGCTGATGTTTTTAGGAAATGATCTCCACACATGCGCAAAATGCATCCTCACCAGGGGTGGGATTCTACCTGCCGGAGAACCATAAAATTGCTCTGGCCTCACCCCACCCATTCACACCTTACCTGGCATGCATGTCATCAAACTTGCCTGCTAAGTTGCTATTTTTCCTTTTTTTCCCCAAACATCAGCTGTTCTGTGCCGGGAGAATTAGATTTGCTAGAAAGCAAGAAATCATCCGATTCCTTGCTTTCTAGCTAATCTAAAAGCAGAGGTGAGCCTGAAGCTTCTATTATTCAGTGCAGACTCAGGTAGCAGATGGCAGAAACACAGATCTCTAAGTGAATCTGTGATTCTGCGAGCAACTCAATCTGCCTACCTGCTCTGCCTGATTTTGGGTAAAAATTGCTCTTTTTTATAAAAAAATCAATATTTACATACATGGTGTGTTGTGAATTAATATTGTGAGTTTGCTAGCAAATTTTTTGTGACAGACTCAGGTAGCTGATTCAGAAAGACAGATCTCTGAATGAATCTGTGATTCTGTGAGCAACTCAATCTGCCTGCCTGCTTTGCTTGATTTTGGGTAAAAGTTGCTCTTTTTATCAAAAAATTCAATATTTACATAAATATTTATAATATTTACATACAAGCCTTGCCCAGCCAGTCACATGACCACCAAGCCATGCCCAGTCAACAAGCCACGACCAGCCAGTCACATGACCACCAAGCCACACCCACAAATTAGGCCACACCCACAGAACTGGTTTTTAAGAAATTTGAATCCCACCCTTGCCAATCACTGAATATCTTTTCATTACTGAGTACAACATTCTCAGTGTTTTATACAGTTCAGCCCCTGCTGTCCAGTCTCAGTTGGATCTTTCATTATACAGATGCAGATTAGCATGTGTTTTGTGGTATGTGTTTTGAGAAATTCCATGAAAATACAGGATTACAGAATTAAGGCGGGGGGGAGCCTTGCACTGCATTGGAATAGCACCACAAAAAGATGTCAAAAAACGGAAAATGACATCTGGACCAAATGTGTGGAATGAGTTGGATGTGCACATCTTTTAATCATGTTTGGAAGCCATGTTTCAAGAAACTATTAAGAAGGGATCAGGGGAAAATAATTAGATTTCATTAAAATTAAGTTTAATAATGAGTTTCAGTTTTATGTTTTCTCATGTTTCAGGATGGTTGTGAGAAGTTCAGAGGTTCTCATTGCCATTTTCAGTTAATCATATGTTAGTGTATCACATAGACTAAATTGTGATAGAAACAAAAAACTCCATAAATCATAGTTTGGTTTATTTTTACAACAGTTCTGAACAGTATTTCTCCATTAACAACTGTGCTACATTTCACTAGAGAATGGTCATCAAATCAAAAAGGTCTACTGGATGTGGGAAAATGCAGAATGAAACTGGCAAAGTATATATATTTTAAAGCAGTTGCAATTGAGTTAGAATTGTTGAACATAGAATTTTTCTGCAGCTGAAAGTCATAAACTGAGTTCATACACCATACCATGCTGTGGTTTAACTGCTTTTTATTTAAAAAGCCATTTTGTATGAAGCCATAAATCACAGTTTTACAAACAATAATTATGGGATTCACCTATATTAAGTCAACATTAAAGTAATATTATGACTTAATTTAATATGCGAATCTAGGTATTCATTTACTTAGTGTCAGTTGTTTGCATCTAGTGTGGTCATGAATCAGGTGCATGCTTGACGGTCTTAAAATACTGCTGATCTAACAATGATAGAAGTGTTTGAGTATTAGTTAAAAAGCAAGTTGCCTCTGAAGATCTGATATGTAATCTTCTGTTTTTCCTTCACACTTTAGGCAGTTGCAATTTTGACAGCTACGTATCCAGTGGGACACATGCCATATGGATGGTTGACAGAGATCCGAGCTGTTTACCCTGCTTTTGACGAGGTGAGGTTGTTTTCTGTGATGAGAGCAAAACTGGAGTTTTCTTTTCAAATTCAGTTTTGCCAAGAGTACTCTGTAAGAAATAGGCTTGTGAGGAGTGAATTTGCAAAAAAAGAGAAAGAGAGTGCAAACAAGTTTCTGTCAGTCTGATTGCTTTTCCTGATACTATCACATACACATCGATTTCGCTCCATCTTGTTCAACAGCTCCACCAATTCCTTATGAAGTGTTTGGAACAATGACCTCCATGCCCAAAGGTTAATCCTTCGTTTGCTTAAAGAATTGTAAGGTAACTGTTTCTCTGTTATGTCCCTATGTACGAACAAAAGATGGAGCATGAAGATACAATCGAAAAGAAACGAGTTTCAGAAATCTGTGTTGGTCAAGAAACTTTCTCTTACACTGTACTCTGTAAAAAGAGCTATTGAGAGTTTTTCTTTGAATCTCTGACAACTAATAAACTAAAAAAATGATGCACAAAGATGTACATATGCACACCAAAAGTATGTGTGTTTATCCCTCAGCTTCCTTTTATCTATAGCTCCCTTTAAGAATGACATCACTGCTTCAACTGTTCTGCGATGAACATTTTCTTCTGCTTCAGAAGCTCCATCTGTCTAGCTAAATAGAGGGTGGGTTCAGGGAGAGATAAAGATTTTTTTTTAAATATTTGCATAGTGATATCTGGAATTTCTCTGTGCAGAACAGAACATCAAGTCACTTAGTATGTGTACAGATCATTAGAGTGAATAAAAACCAGATGTTCAGATCTTCATCTTCTATAGGTTACTTTTATTGCTAATTAGAGGTAGGATAAATCAGGGTCCAATGACTTAGTTCATCAAGGAGAATGAGTGGATATTTCTCTATGAAAACAACTGCTGTTATATGGATTGGATTGGACTTAATAGATCTCTAGGAATCTGGAAAATTTTGTCTGAAAATTCAGCAGGTACAATGTAAGAAGGCAGACATTCCTACCATTATAAATAAATAAGAGCTTATTGTATTGTGTGTTCAGCATCTGCAATAGCATCTTGCTGCATCAAATTGCAGGCCTGATTTGGATAAATTCCCATTAAAGAGTAGGGAATTGGTGAAAAGATGGACAAACAGAGGTTAATGATCCCTAACCAATTTGTACAGCAGTGACTGGCATAGGAAAACAACCTCCCGTTTCTTATATATGTTCAGTTTAGAAGTTGCATTGGTGGTAACCAATCTATAGAGTAAGTCCCACTAAATCATTGTTATCTCTTATGCTGCAAGATGTTCGAAGTCACTGTTCTGTGGCTATGTTAATTTATTGAATGGAAGAGCTCCAGCTCAGATTCAGAAGCCTGTCTATATGTAGGATCTTAATTATGAAATACTGCAAATGCACTTCTGTAAGCCTGTGAGATGCAGTTGGTTTTGATTCTGATTAGAAAGAAATAATGTGGGTCTATAGAAAGCAGCTTCATGAGTTTGTGGCTGCTATCTGCAATAAACAAAATTGCAGCTAACCTTTTTTTTTTTGCTTCTTCATCATGCAAGAGCAGCAATATGGGTAGTAAAACTCTGGTGATACTTCCAGAAGCAAAGCCTATTTTCTTGGACACTCTTTCACCATATTTTTGCCAGTAAAGAATTTCCTTTCGAAAGTTTCCTCAGTTCAAACTTACTCAGCATTAAATTCATCTAAAGGATTGAATAACTACAGATTAGGTTGACAAAATCTGATGATTTGCCCCTGAACGTACTATACATTTGTTCTACTAAGGCTAATGGCGCTGGTTTTTCTCCCTTTCACCTTAGAACAATCCCAGCAATAAAATGGTGAATTCCAGCAGTACTGTCACAGGAACCCACATCAAAAAGTTCACCTTTGTCTGCATGGCCCTCTCTTTAACGGTAAGGAATCAACTGTTCTATTATTTCTTTTAAAATTAACCCTATTTTAACCACTCTCCTTTCACATTCTTTACTAGGATACACATGGTTATCTACCCACTCTTCCACCTCTCTTAACCATGCAATATTTTATCCTAATCTTCCAGAACTACTACTAGAAGAATGATCAGGAGACTGACTGATAGCTATCCTGGCTGGAATTTCTACAGCCATTTTTCCAGAACCATTGTCAATGTCTCCATTCACCGTAAACACTACATTTTGGAGCATGAGAACCACATGTAGGATCTGTGCTCTTAAGGTTACTGAATAGGCCAGCAACAAATATTTGTTTGATCTTTCAGCTTATCCTTGCACTTCCTATATTTGGCCACTATTTGTGGTTCTTCATTTTAGACAGTCTGCAGAAAAGAATGCTGCCACTGAGATTATGAATTTGATCTGTTTGGTATATTTGAGAAAGTAAAAAAACAATAAATATATACAAGAGATAACAAAATTGTTGAAAATACTGTTTTTTAGCCAATTGCATCAGATTTCAGATACAATTTTCTTTTTAAATAGATGAAGCCTCTCATGAAGAATAAAAATCAGTTTCAGAATGTTTGCCTTTCTCATATTTATAGCAAACTCAATTATTGCATATGGGGAAAGTGATGTTCTGAAATATTGTTTGTGCTGTTCCATGTTTTCAGACTGCTAGAGTCTCTTTTGGTTGCCACATTCAGCATTCAGATTTCCAAGAACTAATTACAAAATGAATCATTTATCCTTTTCTGTATATTAAAAAAGCCCATATAGCAAGAAGTTTATTCAAAGTCAAGCTATCTGAGTTTATTATTGTGTGTGTTGATTAGTACAAAAATGAGGATGTTTTCCATCCTAACTTGGAGATGCTAGGAACTGACCTTGTTTGCAAAGCAGGTGCTTTCTTAGGATGTTGTTCCTTGGAATAGTATTTTTAAATTCTAGGTGTGGACATTGGGAACTTGGTGTTAAAATGCTTCTGAATTTGTCTTTTCTCCTTCAAATCAGTCACAAGGCAGTCTTATTGAGAAAAGAACAAATAAATATCAGACAAAAAGAATCTGAATAAAAGAGATCCCTAACATATCTTGGAATATAGTTTGCACATTGTTATGCTTCACTAATTTAACTTTAAAGAATTCAGATGGACTTAAATATTGTCTCTGAAGTCTTTCAAGCAGGAATGCAATGCAGGCCTCTTGAGTAAATAAAAAAGGGAAAAGAAACTTCATAATTATGTGGTATTCCTGCATTTAAGTCTCCATCATGGTTATGTTCAGCACAAGATACAGTAACACTCAAAACTTTTGTGAAAAAAGTTATCAGTTGGACTCCATCACTGATCTTCTCATTACCTTCTCTTTCCTTTTCAGCAAGTGTGGCTGGCTATATATTGGGGATTGGCTTCTAAAAATAGATGTTCTTTGTGAGTTGGTGCTTATTCTTAATAAAAAAAAATCTCATTAATCTTCTTAATTAGACAGGTCCTTCATTTATCCTTGAGTCTCCCAGCTGTTCATTATCTGCCTGAAGCCTTTATGTTCATAAATTAAAATGCTTGTGTCAGAAAACCTTGACTAAGTCACATGCAAATGTGTTGACTTCTACTAAATATTATTACTGAATAATGCTTTCTATTTTAATGTTTATTTAAGACTGTTTTAATTGTTGATTTTACCGCACACCACCTGGAGTCATATTTATGAGATGGGCAGCTATATAAATTTGACAAATAAATCCTTAACAATATGGAATGACAAGTCCTTAATGTTCTCTGTGCTTGGTGGTTTTCTTGCCGACATTTCGTTACCCAAACTAGGTAACATCATCAACACTCATAAGGGAATAGGGTTTGTTCTCAATTTATATTCTAGTGGTTTGTCCTTTCAGTGTTGGTGGGAGTGGCCTTGGTAGTTCTTTAGTTTTATTGGTGATTCTATTTATTTTTAGCTTATTTGCATCTATGCTTACCTGGGGGTTGATTGTTAATGGGGAAGTGCATTGGGGAGTTGTTTTAGTCATTTTGATCCCTTTTGGAGCACCAAGGACCCCTCATTTCAAGCCACAGCTATAAATATTCTTCTTTATCAATATGTGTGGAATCCTGAGCTACCTTTGGAAGTTTGGGAACTAAATAAAATTCTACCTTCAATATTTTCACGGTAAAGTACTTTATGTTTTTAGACTAGGATAATACTGATTTTATCCTTACAATAAACATACAGTGCCTACATCCTAGTCAAACAGGTTCTTAATCCATTTTTGGACTAGAAATCAAACAGCTTGAATAGTTCTCAGCATCGTTCAGGTGTACTTTTTTAAAAAAAGATTGCTTAGCACATTAGTTCCCCATTATAATGATCTTTCAATTCCCCCTCCCCATATTTTTGGACACATTCTTTTTTCTCTAAAACTAGTCCTCAACTTATGAGTGATCACTTAGCAAATACTCAAAGTTACAACAGAGCCCCCTGCACAGAATGTGACTCTTCCCTACCCCTGCCCCAGAATTTCCAAGATGTCCTCCTCTAGGTTCCCCTGCTTGATTTAAGTCTCATATAGAGTCTCCTGCTTGAATAGAAGATGGTTCAGCTAGAAGATCTCTAAGGTCCTTTCCAACTTTGTTATTCTGTTAGATCAAACTGACTCTTCCAATAAAATGTTCTATGCTGACCCCTTACCTAATGTTGAGAAGAAAAGGAGAAAAAAATTATATTTTGATCATATTGTTTTCTTTCTTGTGGCTTACTTCTTAATACCGCTTTACTGTCTTTGCTTAAGACAGAGCAATTGCTAAAAGCATTGCAAAAAACAATGAGAAAGGCAGACAGAGACTAATCCAGTTAGGACTAAGTCAGGTGTGTCAAACTCAAGGCCCCGGGGCCAGATCCGGTCTGTGGGGTGCTTAGATCTGGCCTGTAAGGCCGTCCTGGAAACAAGGAACCAGCCTGTAATGCCTCTGTCAATTCTGTTTTCGCTGGCAGAAGGTTGCAGGAAGTCATCACAACCAAAAATGGAGCTTGGCAGGGCCCTCATGAGCTCTGTTTTCACTGGTAGAGGGTTGCAGGAGGCTGTCACAGACAGGAACGGAGTTTGGGAACCCATTTTCGCTGACAGAGCGCTTGGCCACTACAGGCACCTTCAACATGAATGACATCGAACTGACCACTCCTGCCCTGGCCCCACCCATCCTGGCCCCCTGAGGTCAAACACAACCCTGATGAGGCCCTCAATAAAATCGAGCTTGACACCCCTGGATTAAGTGGACTCTACCTTTTCTTCCCCCAGGACAAATAATTTTGTAGGAAGGAGATCAGCTTTTCTCTGTTTTAAAAATGTAAACGTGATTTGTAAGCCACTTTGGTAGCAGTTGTATCTTAAAACGTAAAATTTTTCAATAAATTCTAAATGTACACGTCGTCTTCCACTCAAGCCACAATTGAGCCCAAAATTTCAGTTGTGGATTTTGCTCCATTTTACAACTTTCCTTGCCACAGTTATGAAGTGAATCACTGCAGTTAAGTTAATAACCTGGTTAAGTGAATCTCACTTCCTCATTGACTTTGTTTGTCAGAAGGTCGCAGAAGGTGATCACACGACCTTGAGACAGAGCAACAGTCATAAGTATAAACTAGTTGCCAAGCTTCTGATTTTTGATCACAAGATTATAGGGATGCTTCAAAGATTGTAACTCGGTAAAATGGTCATAAGTCATTTTTTTCAATGCCATTGTAACTTTGAACAGTCACTAAAGTAAGTAAGTCGAGGACTACCTGTATTTAAAATTATTAAATAAATCCAAGAGTACTGGGAATAGATAAAACAAAAGTTGCATTGAACTAGTGATGAACCATATGGTGTTCTCATCAGTATTAAACCACTTGCATTTGAAACAACTTAAGCTACAGGGAGGAAAACATGGCACAACTGCCGACATCGTGTTGACCATCTTTGGCTGCATTGGAGGCTGAAAAGTCAGGACATCCAGTCTAAAGTCATGCAAAGTGATACAGTTTCACAAGCGAGCTTCTTCTTTTCTTATATTATTTCTATCTCTTATTGGAATAAGGATCAAATTTTCATCTAGAAAGGAAACTAATTAGGCAGTGCCATATGTCATAAGTAGCCAGGAGAGGAGATATTCTTCAATCAACTACAGAGGAGCCCACATAAGCTCTTTTGAAGAGCTTTTCCTGTCAGCTGTGTAAGCTACAGCAGTAGTCACTCCCTTTTGAAACATACAATATTTTTTTGTGGGGGGATATGAATGTTGAGATTAACTATCACCATAGTGCATGTGCTATGAAGTCCTAAGTGTTTGCAGATAGTAAGAAAGTCTCCTATGTGCAGATATTGTAGTTGGAAAAGTCCAAAGCTTTAAAGAACTGTTGAACAGAAGCTACTGAGCTAGGCAGGACAATAGGCTGGCTTGATTTGATTACACAAAAGCCTCTGTTTTTTCTTCATAGAGAGAAACAGATAGAAGAAATTGCATTAGGTAATGAGAGAGTATCTGTTGGACATTGGAATGATTTATGAGATGGATGTGTACAAGTTGACATAACAGATTTGTTATGTCCTGGTGGTAATTACCTGGTGGTAATTTAACATTTTCGTATACCTCCAATTTTTTTAATGATTCCAGTTCCTTATCCATTGCTTCCTGCCAAGCAGCCACAGTTTTCAGTTCACTATAATTACTTGGAACTGTATTCACTTGGCATACAACACAAGCCTGATATCTATCAGGTGGCCGTGTTACACGGGTTGAACGTCTTGGTAATACAGGGCTTACTGGTGGACTTCACCTGTCACCTGCTCCTGTTCTTCTACTTCCTCCTGTGTCTGTTCTTCTTCTTTATGGTGATTTGTGGTTTACTTAATTCACTTTAGGGACTACTTGGGTGTCAATAATAACATCATTGCTGGATTCCTGTTCCAGTTTATCCCACCAACGTGCTCATAAATTTTGCACTAGCGCTACAATAAATATGAACTGTGCTGGATCCCAGAATCTAAATGATCTATGGTTGGCCTCGTAATCTCGAAAAAATAATTTCCTAGCTCTATGTTGCCCTTTCAGTCTGACTTGTGAAGGAATATGAACCTATGCGTGGAGCTCCAAATGTGTGTAGATAACTTAAATTTGGTTTTCTGCATGCCATTGAGTGAATGGCAATTCACCAGTTTTTGTGTTCACTACATTGTTCAACCACATGATTGCTACACATTATGGCCTCACCCCACATGTGTTTCAGGCAAACCTGATCAGATAGCATAGTGTGAGCCAGGGCTTGTAACGTTTGCCCTCTTCGTTCTATAAATGAGTTATGTGTGTGGTCTGTAAGGTGCAGATGTTTATGCTCAACACCAGCCAATTTCAGCATTGTTTTCTGTTAATAAACTCAGTCCCATTTCAGTAACTAAAGTAATTACTTTACTCCTCATTTTCTTTCAGCAAATCTTAGCCAGTTAAATAAATGTTGGAATGTTTCGTTTTGTTTTTCATGAGAATAACAGAAACTGTACCATAAGTAATGGTCCATTATATTCAAAATATAGCAGGCACCTCTCAAATTAGGTTTCTTAGGACCAATTATGTCAGCAAAAACAACCTCTAAAGGTTTTTGGCTTAAAACCCATTTAGTCTGTTTGCTGGAATAACCTTGCTTTTCTCCTGGCTAACAGCATTACAGAGCTTTAAAATAGCCATAACAGGTTCAATTTTACTCCCTCTGACAATTCAACAGTTTGTTTGAGCATTTTGAAATTAATGTGCCCCAGACGTCTACACAGTAAATGTATACATTCATCATGTGGCCAACATTGTTATAAACGTGAGTTAGCCATCTGCAACTGGTCCATTCATGTATCACATATAAATCATCTCTAAAGTAGTAGGTAACACTTTTACCCGTCTTTCTCTATTAACAGTTATCCCCTAAAGGTTACTACATAACCAAGGTTAACTAAAGCCTTCTACGTTATAATTAATATTAGTTAAACAGGAAATATACATAGGAATACTACTGTGATACGATAAAGATTTAAACAATATGCTTGTACTTTACACTGCAGAACGCTAATATGCAGTACTCACCAGGATGCTTTCAGTCTTTCCATACCAATTTGCCATTGATACATGTCGCTACTCGGTTAACATCTTTAAAACCTCATATCTTTAGTAATCGCATGTCGATGCTCCACTATCAACACCCAACAATCAATGGTTTACAGTTGTATTGCTAAGACATTCTATAACTAACATTCTTTTTAGCCTTCTGGTGAATTACCAGTATTCTGTCATTTGCCCTTCTTACAGAATTCTCGCTATATGTCCCTAGCCCACAAGAAAAACATTTCCTAACAGTATAGGCAGTCTGATACACAAATCCTCTCTTGTGTTGTTTCTTCCTCAGTGGTTTCCTATCCAGCCGTCTTCTTGCTTTCTTCTAACAATCTTCCGGTTATGTCAGCCAATGTCAGTTTATCTCTGGACAGGACTTCCAGTGAAGATACATAATCATCATAACTCTCATCATTGGTGAAAAGAATGATGTAAACTTGATGCAGCTCTGAAATATCAGTTCCTTTTCATGTAGCTCTTTGAAAAGTTTTTCATGAAATTCAAATGAGCTAACATATCTCCACCTTTCAGAAGGCGTGCTCTAAAACAGTTTATGTGTAAGATGTATGTGTGCGCCTACACTGTCACAAACATAAATCCTCTTCAAATTCTCCCAAATAACCTAGCAGCAGACTCTTCTCCACGAATATGGACTAGCTGCTGATCACAAGAGTGTCAGTCAATTATACAAAGAGCTCGTGTGTTGTTTCTGTTTAAAGTCAGCAAGCTTCTTGGCATCGTCTTATTTTCTGGATCCAAGCATTTACATCTGGTGAATCTTGAACTATATTACATAACCCTTCTCTACGCAGAAGTAGACTGCACTTCATAGACCCAGCAATATAATTTGTTCCATCCAACTGGGTTATCAAGTGATAGACTTATTGAAGGGTCTTGTGCCATCTTTACCAGGATAGTAACCACAATTAAACAATAAACAGCTGTCTGTATACAGTACTGTGCATTCACACCAAACTCTCAGTTATTCTGAGCCCTGGTAGTGGTCGGCCCCATATGGTCTGGGCCCATAACCAGTGTTGAGGTAATTCCCCGTTAGGAGAATGAGCGCACACAGGGAGACGTAGTGAGAGTAGTGAAGAATAACACAAAAACAGCACACAGATACACTGTATCGTAAAATGTAGGGTTTTTTTACTTCCAATAAACGTTTAAGCAAAGTCCAAACAAGCAATCCAAGTCATTCACAATTAAAGCAGTCAGTTTTCAGTCCAAGGACAATCCAAATAACAAAGTCCAGTACCAAAAACAGTTCAGTAACAGACTTACATCAAATCCAAGAACTATGATCAGTAACACAGCAACACTCTCCAGAACAACAGAACAGGAACTAAACAACCCAGGTTTCTGGCTCCATCTTATGACCATTTGAGGAACCACACACCCAATCCAAAAGAGAAAGACAATTTTTAAATCTTGTTTTAGTTCTTTATTTATAAAACTGTTTTAGTTACCAAGTCAAAGTTTTAAAGTTTTAAGCTTAAAAATTGAAGCAACATAGGCTGAAAACATGAGGAAAAAAGCCCTTTCTAAAAATTCTATTTTAGTATGATAATTTATAATTTGATTTGTAATGTTTTAAATGGTTATTAGATGTTGGCATTTGTGTACCAGTTACAGATTTAGTCTAAAAAATTAAAATCAATAAATAAACTGCTGCAAGAAATATACAAAGTATTTAAACTGTATAAAGTGTAAAAATATTTTAGAAAGACTCATATATTATTGTAAATGTATGTACATATGTAGGTTTAGAAACATATTTCACAAGGTTTGTGCAATGTGATATTCTTGGAAGACTTCATTTTAAGGACGAGAAGTATTTTTGTTTTTTTTATTAAATCTGCAAACCTCTCAGTTTTGCTTAAAAATGAATGACTGAAGACATTAAAATAAAAGAGCATTAGAGGCATTAAGTGAGAAATATAACAAAGAAATGTTAATCTGGCTTTAAAATGTATTTTCACTACATTTTATAAAGAAGTTTAGGTCAACAGGCAAAACAGAATTGCTTTGGGAATCTGGAAAGGAAAGTTAAACCTGGAATTTTTTCATGCAGGTAGAAATATTAACAATATGGGAGAATAATATTATTTTAAATAAATATTAATTTTGTTTTAAATAAAATAATAAAATATTAATTTTGTTTGAAATAAAATAGTAGGCTTATAAGTCTAGTGACCGATAACTTCTAGTCACTAGCAGTCACTAAACATACTGTAAGTTGGAGGTGTTTTGAAAGCTGAAGTTCTATATTTTGAAAACCAATGGCACATTTAACTAATTAAGAGATGGTATCTAATCATGAACTATTAACTGACTCTTCCAGCTCTGCTTTGTGATGTTTTGGACGCCTAATGTATCTGAGAAGATCTTGATTGATATCATTGGAGTTGATTTTGCTTTTGCAGAGCTCTGTGTCATTCCTCTTCGCATCTTCTCCTTCTTTCCTGTTCCAGGTATGTAGAAAATAGAAGAAATGAAAGGTACAGCATATTTACATTAACCCAAAGCTTTTTCTGCAATGCATAACAATCCACCAATAGGCAACACTTGTAGAAGTAAAAGCTTCCAGTTGGAACAATCAGCCTTTATGTCTTGTTCAGAACTTCCAGTTAGAGAACCCTAACCTTAACCCTAATCCTCAATTCTGGGTAAAGAAAAGCTTTTCACACACACAAAAGCCACACATCTAAACAAAGCTCATCTATGAACCTTAGGACAGTATTTCATTTGCAAGGATTTTAGAGGAAGTTGTTGTTGTGAAAATACTAGGGCACAAACTCTTGCAGTTTTCTTGGCAACATTTACAGAAATATCTTGTCAATATCATCTTTCTAGGCCTGAGAGAGTGATTGACTCTCTCAGGTGGCTTCCGTGCTTAAGGCAACACTAAAAATCATCTCTTGCCTTCTAGTCCAGAGCATTTCTGATTTGACCATACTTAATATTAAAGGCAAATGATAAAATAAAATATGTTTACTCAGAAGGGTTCAAAAATAAAGCAAAAATAAGTACACTAAGATTTTCGAATGTATTGAGAGCCCACATTTTAAAATCACAGTAAACTAAAGTGAAGAAAAGTCTTCACCTCGAATATAAAAAACGAACCATGACAAGGCATATCTCTGAAGACAATGTTTCACAAATAGCTCACCAAGAAAGTACTTTCCTTGTCTCCCAGCTGTTTGGTTGTTCTTGGGAAGGACACTTACAATACAAAACCTCTGGAAGGATCTTCTATTGACTACTGGTTAAAATTTTGAAGGTTAAAACTAGCATTTTAATCCGGGTGGGAACACTTGAATGGGAATCATGACAGAATAAAACATTAGATAATGGATTGCACCAGCCTAATTATTGCTCTGGCATTCAGCCATGTATACTTTCTTCTGTATCTATGGTTGAATGCCTTGTATACAGGATAATTCCAACTACTTTAAATTAAAATGTAAACTATGAGGCAATGCAAATTAATTCCAGATAAAATAAAGGTCCTCAGTCTGAGCAACTCTGTATTCATGTCAGAAGCACCTGCAAAGCTAATCAAAGGGTGTGTCTGGATTTGAAGAATTTGCCAGTAATAATTCCATTGCTCCAGGGATGCAAAAAGTAATGCAGTTTTCAGGCAGGCTCCTTTCATGGTCCTTAGTCTGAGCAGGACCAAGTCTGAAGTCAGTTGTGTTAATGCCACATCTTTTAGATTGAAGAAGGTGGATCAGACCTTTAATAGAAATGTGCGATTTCAAGAAGCCAACAAACTGTATCACAAGGATCTTATAATTCAGTGTTAGCCAAAGGATTTTTTATTGGCAAATCCTATTTTTTAACCAACAGGAGAAATCAGATTTTGCTATTCATAGTGTATCATAATTCTAGCTATTTGCTCCTGTGTTTGCAGCTTCTTTAACCATGAATAATGCTCATTTTTCTATGTAGTTCAGATCTTCAGACCTGTGATACCTGAGAAAGAAAGGCAATCTTTTTTTTCATGGTGGGAACTAGAATTATCTCTTAGAGGCTGAGCATGTATCTGAGGTTTTGCTATCAGTAATTCTTCTTTCCATGTTCTTCTTTAGTCACAGTAAGAGCACATTTAACAGGATGGTTGATGACCTTGAAAAAGACTTTTGTCCTAGCTCCTAGCTCAGTACTGCGCATCATTGTTCTCATCACCAGTTTGATTGTGCTGCCTTATTTAGGGTAAGTTATACTCCTTTTGTATTTTTGTCAATGATGCCATGGCTTCTGTAACACAAAGTCATACTTGCAAGTGAGGTTTAGAGTTCATGAGGTTCCTAAAAGTTGATTGAAGATTGCCTCAGTTATTTTCCCACCCATTAATTTTGACTGATATATATTTATATCAGTTTATATGATATATTGTATATATGATATCAGTATATATGATATATGATATATTTATATGATATATATTTATCTGGACATAGGTCCTTCCCACGGGGGCCTCTCTTCCATCATGAAGATATGGTTTCCCCAGCACTGCATTTCCCCCCCTCACAACCAGGACAATCTTTCTGCGTATTATTGTGCTGGTAATAATCAAACTTTAACATTACAGTCAATGACTGAACCAGGGAAAATTTTGGGAACTGATACCAAGGCAGTCTTTTAAAGTTTGTAACATTATACAGAAATAACATATCTTGAAGTATTAATAACCAAGCTTTCATTGTTCTAGTTATCTTTATTGTTGAAAAGTAGTGATTAAGTATGAAAGAATAGCATGTATCTTTTTCTGATATTTTTAGGGTCCATGGAGCTACTCTAGGTGTAGGATCACTTCTTGCTGGCTTTGTAGGAGAATCAACTATGGTTGCAATAGCGGCTTGTTATGTCTATCAAAAACAGGTAAGACATTCACTCAAGAAACAGACCTCTTGTTTTTCTCCTTATACCTTCAGCCTGCACTAATGGCGATGATTTCTGAAGACCAGAAATGGTCTTTTGAACTGAAGACTGTTTGTTATCGGCATATTACTGAATGTATTGCTGTGTACAGTAGAGCATAGCTTTTGTTTTATTCTTACCTGAGTCCTTGAGAAGCTTTGCTCATCTGATTCTAATAAGAAAATGGGGAACTTAACAACCTTTGAGATAAATCTCCATAAGGAAAAGTGCAGCAGTTGAAAACCTATCTACCTTAGAAGATGAGATGCCCTCAATTATAAATTCAATTTTTTTATTTATTATTGGAGATTGGCAATGGTTAATGGTATAGAAGGATGTGGTCTATCAGATATTGAATCCAAACTTATTCATGGCTTTACAAATAATTTGATGATCCCCTTCAAATGAAGTGGATTCACCTCTGAGAATTCTCAGTAATAGCCATTTGGAAGGGAATCCAGATTGTGGAAGGGTGGAATTATTTCAAAAGTTTTTTTCTGTGCCAATTCTACAGTAGGAAATCTGCTTTGGAGCTTTTTCTTCAAAATCAAATTTCCTTAACAAGAATGGTGTTCATTCATTCATTCATTCATTCATTCATTCATTCATTCATTCATTCATTCATTTTCTATAGCCAACCAGATGACTCTGGGCAGATTACAATTCAAGCAGACAGACAGAGAAAATGACAACTGGGGTTAAGCAAAACAGCAATAAATGAACCATCTTCAAAGACTCAATCCTGCACCCCATGCCGGGGAAAGGAGCCTGGCCTTAAAAGCTTTATGAAAGACCAGCTGGGTCAGGGCTGTCTTAATCCTGGGTGTTGTGGTGTTCCAATGCTGTAACACTTCCAGAGTTCTGCTAGATAATATTCATTAATAGGCAAAGACCCAGAACATGCCAGTCTTTATGACATGGGTAGTAGAAAAAATTGGAGGAAAGCAATTCCTCAAATTTCTTGATTGCATGAAGGGCATTAGATGTGACAAATCTTCACCTTGAATTGTACCCATAAGTAAATTGGATGCCAGTGAAACTCACAAAGTGAAGATACAGTATGGGTGTTTTAAGATATGCTCATTGTTACTCAAGCTGCCACATTCTGCCCTTACATCCTGGACATAAACATTGCAGGCCAAAACAAGTAGACATAGGGACAGTTTTTTCCCTCATGCCATCACTCTGCTAAACACCTAATTCTCATAGTACTGTCTTACATCTTACTATATTTGAATGAAGTGTAGTATTATTAGTATTCTTCTCATCTTCTCTACTACTCCCTCTTAATGGTATTATTATTATGATGGTGGGTGGGACAGTGCGCAAGCACATCCTACTTAGCACGCATGCACAAACGAAGCTTCACACACTTGCCTGCTGCTCATGCGGCCCAGTTCCCAACAAGCCATAAACTGGTACCATTTTGAGGGTTGGGGAACCCTTGTTCTAGGTCAGGGGCCTTCAAACTTGGCAAGTTTAGGACTTGTGGACTTCAACTCCCAGAATTCCTCCTCCAGTCATGTTAGCTCAGGAATTCTTGGAGTTGAAGTCCACAAGTCTTAAACTTGCCAAGTTCAAAGACCCTTGTTCTGGGAGATACCATTTCACTCCTGTGTTGGAAAAGTGACACAGGTTGCCATTTGCTTTCCAAACCCAGTTGAAGTTGCTCACTTTAATATAAAGATGTGCATGGCCTAGTTACCTGGAGGATCCCCTGCTTGCCTTGCCCTCTTCAGGAGCATGCTTTGTGCAGAGCTCACTGTGAATATGTCCAACTTTAGCAACTAATTCTGCTTCTTCTACGGCAGGGCAATCATTGTGAAATAAATTGCCCTTGCAGATGAGGCTGACTTCCACTTAAATGGTAATATTTAAAAAGGGGATTAAAATCTCTTTGGAATTTAAAGATTTGGCATTTACTTGTAGCACTTTATAATTTTATGTGTTACATATGTGTTTATCTAAGCCATCCAAAGATCTGCGGATGGCTGAAACGCAGGCAGGCAGGAAGGCATGCAAGCAACTTGCCTGCAGCTATCTTCTACAAAACTGGTGGGTTTTTTTTGCAACCTAGAAAAAGAAGAGGAATGATAATGAGACTGCGACAGAAGGTGAAGACTCAGCAATGACTGACATGCCTCCCACAGAAGAAATAACGGACATCGTGGAAATGAGAGAAGACAATGAATAAGAAATGAAAACTCTGCAGGGAAAACTGGAAGTTTACTTCTCTCTCACTTTGCTTTTAATGAGGCCTTGCTTCTGAAGGTTTCAGATAATGAATTCATAGCATACCAAGTATGCTGGCATGGATGAGGAACTTAAAGGAACAGTCTCTTTTTTTTTCTTCCCCTTCTCGATTCTTTTTTCTCATTTCATGCAAAAGCAAAAAACATGGCGGCTATTCATTAGAGGAAACCTATGTTCTTGGGACCTTCTCATTCTTTGGTCAACTGAAGTGTCTCTGTTGATTCATGGATTGTGTTGCCATCCTGCATCATCTTCTTATCTGCCTCATTTCATTTTATTATTATTAATGAAATATAAAAATACAACTGGGGTTTGTAGGGAGGGGGAACATTCGCTTTATTTTGCTTGCTGAACCATGACCTTACACTTTTGATCTGTATCATGATGGAGCCCGGAGATTGGCTTTCTTATTATTCAGTGTAATATTTTGTATACCGCTAAGACTACCAAACAAGATCCTGAATCAAAAAAAAAAGTAAGAGATGAAATATTTTAAAGAGACTTTGATAAATACAGAATAAGACTAAATACAGGGTAACACTTCTGCTTAAGATTAATCTATGATACAAAAGAGAGTTTTCCCTTTGGTAGTCAACCGTGAACCATCTGTATTACACTAACCTTGTAATTGTTTTCTAAAAATAATTGTGGACCTTTAAATCAGAAGCTTTATTACAATATTGGTGCCCTATCTAAAACTTTATATTTGATAGTGTTGTTCTCATATTTGATGCTATGCAGGATACTGTAGTTGAGGTGAGGGACAAGCATTTGTTAATAGAGGTCTCTCTGAAAAGAAATGTGGCCACACACATATACACACACCAATATTTAAACCAAAGTAGTAATCTCTTGTGTCGTAGGGGAAAAATAAGGCTATTTGTACAAACTGCTACATGTACTAACTTGTACAATAAATATAATAATATGTCTTTTTCCTTTAGAAAACTTTGGATAGGACTATATTACTTTAGGAGGAAGTTGCCAAAATGGGATGGTGTTGAATAAATCAAAGTCTACATTGGGAAAATGGCCCAAATAGAAATTCTGCAGTGCTGTGGAAGAGGGTCTCTCTGTCAGTGGAATTAGTGTTTTCATTTGTCACTTATTAACCTGATCAGACTACTTATGCTTTGGTGACTTGGATGCGCTACAGAACTTGCCCTTGGCCAGGCCATTGGCTTTTATGGCTTGCCATTTAGATAGCTAACAAGAGTTACTGCAGTCCAAGTGCAGCTTTAACATGGGACGACACCAGCTTCCAGCTATTGATGTGGAAAATGAAAGTGATACCCATATTTGCTCGGGAACTTCCTCTTCTTGTCATGCAGCTGTGCACTATTAAGAGAGCTAAGTGGGACCCTCAGTACGATTAATTTGGTAACTTCACATAACATTCTTAACACAAGACAAAACATACTGAAACATTTCAAGGTTTCTTTAGACAAATTATATTTTTCTATAAGCTTTGCAACAATGAGGTGATTTTATTTAATTTTGCACAAAGCTGTTTTCTAGATTTTAGAAGTGGATAGTTTTGATCAGAAGACATCTTTAAAGATAATATGTCAATCCTATATCAATATATGTGTGTATATACATACTGAATGTGTGTGCGTGTGTATGTGTATGTATGTGTGTGTGTGTGTGTGTATGTGTGTGTGTGTGTATATATATATATATATATATATATATGTAAAAACATTATATGTAATTTATTTTAGGTTGCAATATCTTTTTTTCCAAAGCTCAGTAAAAAGAAAAAAAATGCAAAACAGAGCTTGTCTGTGTCGTGAAATTTAACACTAAAGGTATATATTATTTTTAATCAATTGTCCGATTGTCAAGTGCAAGGAACCAAGGATGATGGGAGTTACTCCATATCAGTTTTTTTATTGCAGCTCACCTATAGATAGGAATGTATTAGATTAAAGTGCCAATCTGCAAAACTATTAGTTATACCCTGTGAAAGATAAGGGAAAATCTTCCTGTAGATCAAATATTCCACAGTAAGCTGCCTCTGCTCTTTGGGAAAAAACCCCTCCTCCTGCAAGTCTGTATTTCAGGGGTCCCAACCCCTGGGCCATGTGAGAGGCAGGCTTTTGCGTACACATGCACAGAACCTGTGTGCACAATGGGCCAGCACACATGTGCACACAGTTCAACATGTGCAAGCTTGGCCGGGGAGGAGAAAGGAACCAGGCATACAAGCAGCAAGCCAGTACACATACAAACAGGTTGACTTGGATGAGTGGTGGGTTGGTGCATGTCCATAGCATGACTTCCATGAGCAGTGGGATGATGCATGCGCACATGCCCATGCTGTACAACTTGCACAAGTTAAACTGCATGCACCTGTGCGCCAGCCCTGCTCGCAGAAGCCAAGCTGCTCAGGCAGCTCAGTTCCTCTCTTCTCCCCCTCCAGACTGCCAAGCCACAAAGGTTGGTGACCGCTCTTGTACTACATTCCACCACAGTATCTTTGCAAATAAGTACTGAGTTCAGCACCCAGGGAAATAAGAATAAGACAAAGTGGTGAAAAATGGAAAAGATTCCATTTGGGATCAGCTTCTGAAACTTCAGAGCTAAATGTGCCACCCAAAAATATTAGCCAACTCACCAGTGCCAACCCAAAAGCAAGAAAAATTTGTGAAGGAGACTAGTTGTTATAATAGTAAATACCAAAAGCCCAGAGGGTCCCGGGTGATAAACCAATCTCTATTGAAAGTGTGATCAACTGAAATAACTGGAAAAATAAAAACTTTCAGATCTGTTCAACAATAGGTTCATTGTTCAGAATTTATGAATTTATGTTGTCAGTATAATCCATCTTACATAAATGATATCTGTACCATATGTGAATATGTGTACAGTATTATGCTTATTTGTTTATGTACAACCAAAACATTTCCATTTTCCTGCATTATGACGATTGAACTTAAATGAGGGAAACATTCGTAAGACAAGTTTCCTGCAGAAGTGATTTACTATTTAGCTAGATGTTTTATTTATTTAGTCTATAAATTGTATTGGACCTAATCAACAGTGATCTCCAAACTGGACTAATAAAAGCAATTATTAATAGAGTTAATAAACATACAGGCAGCCTTTGACTTACGGCCACATTTGGGCCCCAAAATTCTGTTGTTAAGTGAGACATTCAGTGGATTTTGCCCCATTTCACGACCTTCCTTGTCATGGTTCTTAAGCGAATCACTGCAGTTGATAAGTTAGTAACACTGTTGTTAAACCAATCTAACTTCCCCGTTGATATGGCTTGTCAAAAGGTTGCAAAATGTGATCCTATGACCTTGGGGAAGCAACAATGGTCATAAGTATGAACCCATTGCCATGCATCTGGATTTTGATCACATGATCATGGGAACGCGACGATTGTAAGACTGAAAAAAGGGTCATAAGTGACTTTTTTCAGTGCTGTTGCAACTTTGAACCCTCACTAAATGAACTGTTATAAGTGGAGGACTATCTGTATTACATAGCCAAAAAAACCCCAAACACAAAATATTACCCCTCCATAACAGACCATGGAAAAGAAAGGGAAAAAAGGATCCTCGTGCCTTCCTAAAGGGGCCAAGGCTATCTCTGAACACAGCACAGTGGTTTAAGAAGAGATTGGACAACTGTTTGTCTGAAACAATAATACATTTTCCTGCTTGAGCAGCAGGTTGGACTAGAAGACCTCCAAGGTCACTTCCAGCACTGTCATTCTATTCCATTCTAAATGATGCAGGGAGCAGAGTGACCTTTAGAAAATGTGCCATTACTATACCAGAGCACAACATACTTGTAAGAAATTCTTAAAAAGTACAGGTAGTTCTCAACTTAGGACCACAATTGAGCCCAGAATTTCTATTAAGTGAGTTTTGCCCCATTTTATGATCTTGCCACAGTTGTCAAGTGAATCACTGCAGTTGTTAAGCTAGTAACACTGTTGTTAAGCGAATCAGACTTCTCCATTGACTCGTCAGAACTTCACAGAAGGTGATCATATGACCCCAGGACAGTACAACAGTCATAAGTATGAGTCAGTTGCCAAGCAAGAGGGATCTTGGAGTCTTAGTGGACAACCAGCTAAATATGAACCAGCTGTGTGCAGCAGCAGCCAAAAAAGCTAATGCAATCCTAAGTGGCATTAACAGAGGGATATAATCAAGATCAAGGGAGGTACTAACACCACTCTGTAAAGCCTTAGTAAGACCACATCTAGAATATTGCATCCAGTTTTAGCCACCACATTATAAAAAAGATGTTGAGACTCTAGAAAAAGTACAGAGAAGAGCAACCAGGAAGATTAGGGGACTGGAGGTTAAAACACAACAAATGGTTGAAGAAACTGGGCTTGGCTACTCTGGTAAAGAGAAGGACCAGGGAGACATGATAGCAGTCTTCCAATATTTGAGGGGCTGCCACAGGGAGGAAGGGGTCAAGCTATTTTCTAAAGCGCCTGTAGGCCAGACAAGGGATAATGGATGGAAACTGAACAAGGAGAGATTTAACCTGGAAATAGGAGAAACTTTCTGACAGAACAATCAACCAACAGAACAGCTTGCCCTAGGAAGTTGTGGGAACGCCATCACTTGAGACCTTCAAGAAGAGATTGGACTCTCATTTGTCAGAAATGGTGTAGGGTGGGGGGTTGAACTAGACCTATAAGGTCCCTTCCAATTCTGATTATCTGTTATCTGAATTTTGATCACTTGACCCTGGGGATGCCACAAGGGTTAGAAGTATGAAAAACGGTCATAAATCACTTTTTTCCAGAACCATTGTAACTTCATATAGTCACTAAATGAACTGTTGTTAAGTTGAGGACCAGCTGTAGTTTGGACCAGCTGTTAAGGCGCAGGCCTAGAAACCAGGACACTGTGAGTTCTAGTCCTACCTAAAGCATGAAAACCAGCTGGATGACCATGGACCAGCCCAATTCATCTCACAAGGCTATTCATGTGGGGAAATAAGTAGAGGGAGTATATAAGGCAGGGATCTCCAAACTTGGCAACTTTAAGACTTGTGGATTTCAACTCCCAGAATTCTGGCAGTTGAAGTCCACAAGTCTTTAGAGATCTCTGATATAAGGTGCATTGGCCACCTTGAGTCACTTATGAAGGCAGGTTTAATAAATAAATGCAGAATGGCCATGATTGTAGAACATTCTGAGCCATGGTTATTTCGTGGCTTATTGAATTAACCCAACTTCCTATGTTTGTGCTGTACACAGAATTATAAGCTATCCGTATTGGTTGAATGATCTGAATTTGTACAAAGCCATGATCCAGAAATTAACCAACAAACAGTCCAGCCTACCAATCTGTACAATCTGAGAATCTCTTAAGGAGTTCTTCATGATGTTAAGTAGAGACATACATTTGGCCACCATTTTGAATAGAATGACTTCTTGTTCTGGCTGAAGAACATTATGGAGTTGTAATGGTGCAGTAGTTACAATGCAGTATTGCAGGCTAATTCAGCTCCCTGCTGGAGTTTAATACTCACCTGTTCAAGGTTGACTCAGCCTTCCATCCTTCCGAGATGGGTAAAATGAGGACCCAGATTGTTGGGGGCAATATGCTGACTCTGTAAACTGCTTAGAGAGGGCTGTAAAAGCACTGTGAAGTGGTATATAAGTCTAAGTGCTATTGCTATTGACTATGTTAAAGCCATTTCTGAACATGGTCCTTAGTTTCTCCATATGCTTCAAGAGCAGGCATTTAGTTTGAGTTGATTGAGGTCGCCCTCAATCTCATATCAGTTTCCCCCCATGTTTCAGTGGCTAGGGAATGGAGATGCTGACATCCAGCACATCTCTTGGAGATATGTTACTAAAAGGATATGAGTTCTAAAGAAGATTGCAAAGCTTTTTAACAAAGACTCTTTAGAATAGTGGGTGTGAAGCTGCTATGAAAGATTTTTTTTTTGCCTCCAAGTAGAATAAATGTCTTCAAACTTCAGTTGTTAAAGCTAGACATGTTGAAAAGCTTCTAAATAATAAATCAACCTCTACATGGGGCAAATGTATCTCCAGGTGCTTGTCAACCTAACATTCTAGTTTATTGGTTGAATTGTTATAATATTTTACGCACTGCACAAAAATGGGGGGGGTGCATTTGTGTGTGTTAAGGTTTCCTTTTTCACTTTCAAAATCTCTAGACAGAAGAGCTGTTTCAGGATGGTTAATAAAATGGTGCTTATGCCTAAGCTAAAATACAAACATTGTATTGTAATTTAATTTCTATTCTCCTGGGTTGTATCTGCCAAATGTGGTTCACATGCTCCCAATTCAGTTGCCATCAATCACTGCTGTAACTGCAGTTTTGAAGTTTACTGCATTGTTTGAACCAACACAACCATTCTCTGGGGGTTGCACAAACTAGACTATAGGCTTGGATACAACATCCAGTTTGCCTTACTCGTAAAGCTTCTATTTCAGGATCGTAAAGTATCATTTAAAAAATGGTTAAAAGAAAATGGAGGAATCTGGAGACTTAGCATATGGAGCAAATACAGATCATCCTATAGTTCCTGAATGTTACATGATTTTTTTAAAAAAATTGGGGAGATGTCAGTGTAGGTACCATGTAATCTGGAATCTAAATTTAAATTCAGGGATGAGGAAGACTGCAGTTATTCAGAGGAATTTTTCTGCTTGATTTCCAAGATTTGCAAGATGCCATGGATTAATATGACACCTGACCTTGTTTGAAAGAGCTCTTGAAACCTGGCTCTTTCCCAAGGACCTGGGCTAGAGTGATACTAGGCCACTTGTATTTTATATGGCTCTTTTTAGAGACTGGATTTTATTTATTTAGAAATTTATTTGCTGCCTATCTTGTTGTGTCTTACGACTTGGAGCATCTTACAACAAAAATTATGTAATAGGTAATGTATATGTAAATATGTATTATATGCCACGCAGAATGGCAATCAAGTTGGGTAGCCTGATATATATTGAGAAACTGAATGTATCCAGAAAAGATAACCACAGCAGTGAGAGATAAAGCAAGCATTAACCTAGAAGAGTGGATTGAAAAAAATGGGATGTGAAGTATGCAAAACAGAAAATTAAAGTTCACTGTCTCTGATAAACAGATGATGGGACAGATTTCTTCTGTTGGTCAGAGCCATGATTAGAACCATTTGGTGATAAGATTACAGAAAAATGTGTTTCAGCTAAAATCCAAGGGGAACATTTAATGACTACAGTAACAAATCCTCCTTACCTCTAGTTGTGCTAGAGATCTATAAGCAGAGGCTGGAGGGCAAGAACCTTATATTGCAGAGTCTCCAAAAAAGAGATGGCTCTCCAAGAATTCTTCCAATTCTGTAATCCTAAATTCTGAAATCAGCCCATTCCCATTCCCCGCCAAAAAAGTAGCATGTAATTTATGAAAGCCAGTTATTGTATCTTCAGTGTTATTCAGATGGCTACCTGAATATCTGATGCTCCAGTGAAATCGGGATGGCTGAGAACCCTATATCATATGGCTTGTAAAATAAGCCAGTTTATTACACAGCAAGATCATCTTAAATAATACAGAGGAAAAAAATACAATGAAAGTCCTGAGGCAGATATTGAATGGTTTCAATGCTAATAAAAAATACTCCACTAAAGGCCCGGTCCCACTGGCCGACGGACGCAAAACGTATGCATAAAGGACACAACGGACGAGCAAAATTTCAGGGGTGACTCCACCCATTGTCATCTGCTCCAAAAAGTGGCGAAAATTTGCATAAACAGAACGGAAAAGAATGGACATGGGTAGTATGTAGCGGGGATGTTAATAAATGGAATGTTTATGGAGCCCTAGCGGATGACACGGATGGAAGGGGATGACACCTCGAAGGGTTATGAGGTGATAATGCGAGCGGACGCATACGGATGAAGCGGAATGCATCACGTATGCTAAAGGAAAGAAAGGGGATACCCCGGAAGTATAATCAGAATGCAAACCGGTTCACATGCGCTACCTTCATAATTACTCTACTAGCATGTATAGATGTTCCATGTACCTTTTCTTTCTCCCTCTTTTCACGTTTATCAGGCTGCCAGCGAGGATGTGAGTTGCGAGGAATTCCCAGAGGAATGCATCGAGAGGATACATGGACGTTTAACAGATGATAACGAGACTAGAACGATTTTGATGCTCGTATGTCGGGATTTACATCTACACGCGGGAAAGTTCACCCGTTCACCAAAGTTTGTGCAGCTAAAACTTCTATGCCACGGATGAAATCGCAGTGGCATGGAATGCCTCGACAGATAGAGCTAATGAACACGTATTGCAATGAGTACAACAACGGATGCCAAGCGTTTTCCAACAATGCAAGCTTTTTTAACGTTTTACATTTCCTCTTTGCATCGTAAGTTGCAGTGGGAACCAGCCTTTTACAGAAGAAAATCGCTGTTTTGGTCTAAATGAGAATTTTGTAAAATCCAAAAAGTCAGTCTCTTGCACCCTGGATCCATCTCTTGAAATCGTTAAAATATAGAGAACAGGTTCATCCTTCTAATGACCAATTCCATTACTGCAATTCTCCTCATCTTGCTCAGGATTTACACAACAGATTTTCGTTGCCAACGATTTCATCCTTGCAAAATAGGATTATGCACCTTGGATGGGGGCAGTTAGGAACAGTTGAACATGAGTGACGAGTGATTGTTACGTTGAGTGAGAGTGCGTATTTCTTGTGTAATGGGATTAGTCACACTTTATTAGCTGAAGTAGCAATCATTTAAAGAAAAACAAGCTTTATTTAAACATTGAGCTCCCAATGGAAATTTATAAACAATCTATGATGGCACATGAGGAGATCGGTGCGAGTAGACGCGCGGCGTGCGTGTGAGTTGCTCACCTTGGATTGCCAGGTATCTCTCTCCCTTTTGTGGTGTGT
>BHFT01055778.1:0-38824 GCA_004320025.1 Laticauda laticaudata
TTTGTGCAGCTCAAAACTTTTTTAGCGGATGAAATCTCAGTAGACGGATGCTGGACGGATAGAGAGTATGAAAAACGTATATAGTGAGTACAGAACGAATGCATCGCGTTAACCAACGGATGGCAAGTGTTTCCGTTTGACATCCTCTTTCCATCCGTTGATGCAGTGTAACATGGGCTTAAGATGAAGCAGTTCCCATTTGGGAAGTCTTATATGGAATAACCATTAGTCCTAAATAAGGCATTATTGTACTTAGAATATTATTTGAGATATTTCGGGGAGAAGCAGGAAGAAAATAGCATTGCCCTGACTTATTATAATTACAGTGTATGAACTGCATCACCCTTATGTTGTTTCAAATTCTGCTTTCAAAATAAGCAAGAGAAAAGATTATTCAAACATTAAGACAATTAGTATCCATTCCCCCAAAATCCAGTCCCTATGTTTAACCATCTTCCATTTATTCTTGCAGGGTAAATTTCATAATAACTTGTGATATTTATATAGAATCAAATAAAGGAGGGGCGTTCATTGCAGGAAGAATTAGCAAAGCTGGCATATATGTTGCATCTGCCAAAGGGATTTTCTTCTGGGTTTTTCCTGATGGCACATATCAAGTCACAGGAGATCTCGGTGAGTTCTTACTTTTTAACTTTTGCAGTATGATGGGGGAGAGTGTTAGATAGGTGGATTACCCTCTATTCTGAGAGGCTTGATAACTGTCCTGAAAATCTTTCATGTTAACTATTTCAGAATCTTACCCAACCTACTGTCTTTAGATGTTAGGAAGCAATCAAAAGGGTAGAAGTTGTACATATTGCTGTGTAGAAGCAAAAAGTTGTGGTTGTAATATTGTTACCTTCTACTGTTCTAAAGAGAATCAGAAGTTTTTTCTTTTTTTTTCTTTTTCTTTTTTTTTCTCCCATTACACTATATCCCTTCTTTTTCCCTCCCTTATTCTTACTTTTCCATGTTTTTTTATTCTTTGTATTTTATACCTGGATAAACTAGTAAAAGTTAAATCATAAAAAAGGATAGAAGTTGGAGCATTTTTTAAATATTCAAAACTGAAAATGCAATCAAAATGTGAACTATATCATGTACCACCAAATACACCACCAAATAAATTACAATGTTGAAAACTACCCTGTTTCTCCAACAATACGGCCTCCCCCAATAGGAAGTCCCAGCATGTTTTATAGGTATGAAATGAAATTAAGCTCCTCCCCCCAGATTAAGGCCTATATTAAAACATGTGAAATGGGGGGGGCTGGGGGGGGCTTGCTGTAAGGAAGTACTTTTGTGGCACACCCAGATATGGTGCTGTCTGAGTTGACCCCAATACGAAGTGCCCCACCAACGCTGAGGTCAACATCCAAGCCGTCGCTGCCCGCCCGCCCGAAGATGCAAGGGGGGGGAATTAAGTCACCCCTGAAAAGATGGCTTAGCCATTTTTTCGGTGCTCAAAAAAAAATAAGACCCGGCCTTATTATATGAGAAACATGGTATCTTTTATCCTTAGCTTATTTTAAAATGTATCGCTGAATTTGAATATAATATACTAATTATATTGTATTCTTGTATGCTATTTATTTTATTTTATTTAATTTTGTTCAGATTTAGAGTTTGTGTGGCACATAATTTCAATTCACTTTCTGTATAGAGAAAGCATTTAAAAATGTTACTCTTTTATAGCTGGTAATGAAATCTTGATGAAAGGGTTATCTGGTGTGCAAGCAAACAGATGGCATACACTCACTCTGATTCTCAAGGTAAGCATTGAAGTGCCATCCAAATACTGGTAAGCTGATTAACTCCTAAAGAGGAATAAAGGCCTGCTATCTCATTAAGCCACAGGTATTAAAATTCAACTACTTGACAAGCTGCAATTCAGTAGTATCATGCTGAGAGAGTTCCTTTGTTCAAGAATAGCCTCTTAGAGATTAGTACAAGAATATCCCAGCAGGTTAAAACCTGTCTATCCACATATTTTCTGAGAATTGCCCTTCCTGAGTTCAGATTTTAATCTACAAGGCATTCCTTGGAATGCAATTGTAGTTATGTATTTTCCTATCACTTCTAAAATCTGGAGTTTAAAATATATGGTTAAGATCCAGATGAATGTTGATAGACTTGAACACAATCTAACAAAATGAAATTCAATGTAGAGAAAAGTAAAGTCCTACACTTAGGCAAGAAAAACCAAAAGCACACATATAGACTGGGTGAAACCAGGCTCAATAGCAATAACTGTGAGAGGGATCTTGGCGTCTTAGTGGACAATCAGCTAAATATGAGCCAGCAGTGTGCAGCGGCAGCCAAAAATGCCTAACTCCCCTTCTCACTCCCCAGTTCTAATATTCTAACTTCCAGAAATTGGTCAGGCTGACTGGGTAAAATTGAAAATTGAACTCCCTATCTCTGCAGAGTATCCAGATTGTGGACAAGTCTGCATGGTGCAAATAAAGGTCAGCAGGAGGGGTGACCTTTGGTTATAGAATGTGGAAATTATTTGTTTTCTGGTTTCAATCCAGTGTACGTATTTTATGAATTTATTGTCAGTGGAGAGCTTGCAATGCAGATCTCCCTCAAAATGGAAGAGCTAGCATTTGCCTTGTGGGCAAATATTTTCCAAATAGTTTAGAAAGATTTATTTTCTGCTTTATGATATGCTTTCATCATTATACTGAAAACAATATTGAGTTCTGAATACAAATTCGTACTTTTCCCTTCTCTTTGACAGGGATCCAATATCTCTGGCATGTTGAATGGCTATCCTCTGTGGGAGAACGTCACCACACACAGTCCAGAGAATGGCTGGGCAGCTATTGGGACCCATTCTTTTGAACTGACACAATTTGATAATTTTCATGTTGAGGCCAGCTGAGTTTTCCATCATTGTCAATTCTGAATGTGGCCAGTCAAACCTTAATTTATAGTTAATTATGCTACTGGAGATTTTTGATTGTTTCCTGCTAATATTAATATACGTTCAATGTTCTCCTGATTACAAATTGCTTCTTTTCCATGTTAAAATCAAATCTTCGTTAAAGCATTTTTGT
Source organism: Laticauda laticaudata (assembly GCA_004320025.1). Classification (NCBI taxonomy): domain Eukaryota; kingdom Metazoa; phylum Chordata; class Lepidosauria; order Squamata; family Elapidae; genus Laticauda; species Laticauda laticaudata. The sequence goes on from BHFT01055778.1 coordinate 3,063, forward strand.
GCAAGCTATAAATGGGAATGTGATGCAGTCATATCTCTTTAACTGATAGAAATTAAGCTGTTACAATTAGGTAAAATTTCTACTTTCAATATTTCTGGGTGGTCTGAAGTCCATTTGTGTGTGTGTAAAATTCACCTTGTAATCAAATGGAATACCTCATATCTGCGATGAAACATGGAATGATGGAATAAGGATTCCAGTGGATTTATATATCTTCTATTAGAACATGAGATTTTACTTCTGGTTTTCTAATGTCTTAATACACTTACCTAATTATAATGAAGAAAAAAAATAGTCAGCTTATGACTGGCTGGCTTATTTGTGAAGTGCTTTCTTTTAAACTACCTCTTGTTAATAACTGTATAGTAAATATATTGAAAATGCCTATTATTAATCTTAGGTTGGTAACCTAATAACCCAGATAGCTTTATAGTGTTATTTGTGTTTGACTAGATACATTGAAGGGGAAAAATGTGTAGAAGTGGTCCTTAGTGAAGTTCAAAACTATGATGGACTTCTCTGGAGCTACTTACGACTTGTTCTTGCAGTTCACCTCCAAAATGTGTCACATTATCATATTTTGGGGTCTTGACAACTGCCTTGGATTTATGGCTATTTTCAGCATTTGGTGGTCATGTGGCAGTGATTTTTAGTATTTTTTGCTGGTTTCTGGCTTTTACTTCTGGCAAAAAAAACATCCATTGGTGAAAGCAGATTTGCTTAATAACCATGGCATTGATTTAACAACTGCCACAAAGAAGGACATAAAATTGGGCACTGTCACATGGTGATCCGATTAACAATTGCCACAACTTACCACCATGATTCCAGGCTCATTTATGTTGTAAGTCGAGGACTACCTGTAGGTGATGAAAATTCAGGAGATTTTATTTTACCTCATGTCTGCAGGCCAGTATACATACGAAGGTACTACTGCACAAGGACGTTATAAGCAGTAAAATTGTGAAATTTATAACCCAAAGAGCTGCACAAGCATCAGTGTCTGTGAATGATGTACATATCAATGCCCGAGCTTTCATGAATAAGAAGGAATGCATAAAAATAATATTTCACATATATTAGCTTACAAATGCCAGTGTTCCTTTAAGCTTTTTGTTGAAATGTAATATTGAAGGGTAAAATAATTTGCTTATTTATTGAACTTTTATTAGTTAACTAGTTTCCATTTATTTTATTACTTAGTATTTTGAAGTACAGGATAAGTGGCAAATACAAAATAGTGGAGAATAAAATTAATACAAACTGGCAATTTATAGGGCAGAGCAAATAGTTCTCTCTGAATGTATAATTGCAAAGGTATATTGAATAATTATAATTGGGGAAAAATATTAACACAGAATTGTAAAACTGCTCAGCAGAAGTATGTAAGATTCTGAACAACGTCAATCAGTTCATGTTCATATTTTGACAAATGAAGCTGAGAGATGAATAATCTATATAAGACAAGTTATGCCAGAATGGATTGTGTTGTAGATTTGTTTTTTGCTTGTTACTATTGATAATCAGAAATCTTTGCAGTGCTGTTGCAAATTATATGGATTGTACACCTGAATCTTGTTTTATGTTTTCTCATCTTTTATCTTTATTGAAGAAATCCTAATATGTTCCTGTTTCTGCTAGTGTTATGGATTGCTGGCTTTATAAAAAATAGTTCAATTTTGTGTCTCTTTTTATTTTATTCTCGGCAATGTCATGATATTCAGTAAAAACTAACTGGATATGCTACTTTGAAAGTTGATTCTGATAAAATTGTGTTTATACTCTAGATAGCATCACAAAATATATTTAAGTGACACACAGATATCTGTCTCTTCTAGTTCAAAGAGACTTCTGAGAGAAGATATTACAGTTGATAATATATTGGTTTACAGGACAGAATTATGACTGTCTGTTCCAGACATTATTAAACCACAAACCCTCAATTAAAATATTTTTTCCATCTTATTCAGACCAAAACAATTGTTTCCAAGCCAGGATATTGAATTAAATTTCAAACTTTAACAGTTGTAAGTTTTAATTACCAATTAGGCAAAGGCAAAAGTATGGTTATTGAAAGTTCCTGGTATGAGTGAAATGCTTGTTTATGGCTTAGCTTAAGACAAAAGATGATCAGATGGCCAATGGTAAATATACTTACGTGCAGTTAATAAACTTATAATAATATATACTCTTGTCCTGTTTATTACTTGGATATTGATTGGTATCAAAGTTAAACACATATCTTTAAAAGGAAAAGTTTCTTTTGAATTAGAGATAAAAATAATAACTTTCATCATTAAAGACTAATGGCTTAGCAACTAAATAAATTTTGATATCTTATATTGGGTAGGTATTCAAAACTGGAGGTTGAAATGATGTTTATGTTATTTCCCTTTGTAGTGTGGGAATATAAAGGATGGACTACACAGGATTTTTTTTTTGTTTGTTGCCATTTATTTTTCTAAATAGACTTCAAAGTTACAGATGAAGTAACTCATCATCAGAGCAGACAGGGTCAAAATGTTTGGCTTTTTTGTTTTGTACTGCATGATAAAACAAAGAACAAAATGGGTTTCTTAAATTTTTGTTCCTTACTACCCCCCCCAACCCAAAAAAATATAATCAGCCTGAGGATGGATTTAAGATTGAAACGAGTGCCTTAAAGTGATTAAGTTACTGAATACTATAAGGCTGCAAATTTAAGATCTCCATTTTGCTTTCTGAGGAGTGCAGAAAAATTATTAAGGACACATGACATCCTTTGTAAATAGTTATCTCCCCCAACCACTTTATTCTGGGAACTTATGCATTCCAGCCAGTCTGACCAACCACTAGTTGGAAAAAACTTTGGTTCCACTAGTTGGAAAAGACTAATTTAGGGATCAACATGCCTACCTGCCTTTATTAGAAAAGCTTTAATATTTATGCACTATATTAATGGTTCTGGTTTTGCATTGTGCACTAAAATTGTGTCAAACCAATTCTTGTAAATTTATGGAATTACAGATGCTTGTCATAAAATGGGTTTGTTTAATTAAGAAACTGCTTTGATGTTTGAACAATAGTCTGATGTATGTAGTTGATTATTGCAGTTCCTAATGTTTCAAACAAAGAATAAATGTCATTTAAATATTTGATTTGTTTTTGGTTTTGTGTGTGTGTGTGTGTGTGTATTCAAGTCTCAATTCTCAGTCATGAAAGTTGTCTGGGTTTGTCATATTCTCTGAGCTTAACCTATAGAGTTTTTGTTGAGAAAAATTTGAGGAGAGGATGCTGTGTATGCCTTCTTGAAGTCCTGAAAGAAAGCTGGGATATACTGTGAAACTAGTCAAAATAACTGCAGATTAAATTTTCAGAGGTCACCATACTACTTAGTGAAGAACATGGTTCAGAAGTAAAACTGGGAAATAAATTTAAATGGTAGAAAATCTATTTTATAAGCAGAAGGTTCAAAGATAAATCTCTGGTAGATGAAATAAATATAGTCTGAAACTTATCTCTGTCAATAGCTGGGTTACACATGATTTGTTTGATTTGGTTTAGTAGGATGTATGAACAATCAACTGGTTGAAGAAGGACTTAGTGCAACACTAGAGCATTGACAATATTGGGGCAATATTTTAAATTAATATTGGACTCCTATTTTAAACTAAATATTTCTTCTGTAACCTGAAGAAATACAGAGAAGAGGAGGAATTGGGAACACAATGCAAAGAAGAGGAGGTGGATGTGTCAATCATTAGCAAAATGCTCTGGTTGCAGGGAAGAGATTTAATCAAGATATTTAAAAGTAATTGCAACAGTCCTTGGGATTGATTCTTCCATGGTCCCAAATCCAGGGTTTCTTATTCCTGTGGTAGATAGTCCTGGAAGATCTTGGTCAGCCTGAGTGAGGATTCCATGATGGGTATAGAGGGAGGAGGCTTGGACTTCAACAAATCAGTGGCAGACAAACTGAATGAAGAGGCAAAACCCAACAGCTTCACTGCTTCAGCAACAATGCTGAGAAGTTACAGCAATCCAGCAGCTGGTAAACCATCTTCCTTTTTTTTTAGCTCAGCACAGACTGAGAAACTGCCATGCCAGTGCAGAACAGCAGGTGACAGCAACAAGCCAATCAGAAGGTAGTTAAATGGTGGCTAAAGGCTTTGATGAAAGCCCAAGCAACAAAAAATAGACTATTTAGGAAATTAGAAACATACATATACCGAGATAGATGTTCGTCTGGCTGTAGTGTAAGTTAACATAGGTTTAGGATTAAATGGTGAACTAGAAAATAAGTTTGTTAATTTTTAAAAAACTAAAAGCCTCCCTGGGGAAACAAAGTGAAAATAAAAACAGCTTGTTTGTTGCTGGTTTATACCATCTCACAGAGTCTCCTCACTGAGAGGAAGATTTAAGTGTGGTATGCATGCATCCACTCAAATGTGTGATTCTGGGTAAAAAGGATGGAAAAACAGTAAGTTGCATAAAATAATGCAATGCATTAAAACATACTAAATAATAAAATGGTGAACAGGTGATTTTAAAGGTTAGAATTATGGCTCTGACTTAGAATCATAGTCAAGCACTGAATTTTCTACCTGCAAGCTTCACTAATTGTTGTGGCCATATACTTGTTCTGAATGATAGCCTGTCACAGCCTGTCGCAAAAATATCAAACAAGCATTTCCCCACCCCACCCCCCAGTCTGGACTCTTAATGTCTACCACAAAGCCATTTTAAAATTGCATTACTTAGAAAGTTTTATAAACTTGGGAAATACATGTACCTAGCATGTATGCAACTTTCTCTGTTTGCTTCATAATAGAACTATTTCTATCTAGAATTTTAAAAAGCCTGAAATTATTCTAGCAAACATTTTTTCATCAATCAGACTAGCAGTTGGTTATCTGGCAGGCATGCCTTTGTGCTTGTTTTCCATCTTTAGGTTCACCACAAATTTTCTGTCTTGAGTAGAAAAAACCCTCAGTAGTTCCTCCTCATGATCTTTTGAGTAGTGCTCAAACAATTCTTTTTGACAAACTTTTTGGCATTTGTCCACAAGAAAATCCAACTCGTTTATCTTTATTAGGTTTTGCAAAAAGTCTTTAGCCAATCTTCAATAGCCAGCAAACTCAATTTTAGCTGCCAGCCATCATCTCCATTTCCAAACTTCTTCCTAGAGACATCCCTGATGCTATTTCCCTCCACATCTAATGCCAGTGCAGATCTGGTACTGATGCCAGCATACTTGCATCTCTGATTTTCATATGAGGATGTAAAGTGGTACTCTCAGTTCCTTAGCAGTAAAGTCAGAACAAACGGTTTTGTTTGGATAGTTGCATTAATATATGAAGAACTGGTAAGACACTATAGTAGAGAACAGGCTCATCCCATATAGTATTCCTGCATTTCCACATTACAGTTTTCTGTAGGGGGAAAAATGATGTTGAACTCTATTGTTTATTTGATAATTTTTCTGCATTTGTCTTATTTCCCAAGATAAAATAAGAGAGCACCAGATGTAGTGGCTTAATTTTGGCAATTTAGCTCTACAACACCTAGATAATGGCAGTCATTGCTAGAATTTGTCTTCCTTGTCTTTTATTTTTATCTTGGTATTTTGTTTTTGTTTTTGTCTTGATTAGAACTGTGCCTGTGTTATTTGTTTGCATTAGAATCTGGTGGTGCTGAATTTACTAAAATAAATATAGACATCCATTTTTGACTGAGAACCAATGTGTTTTAAATTTCTTCAGTTAGTATTATTTGTAACTTGCAAGATGCCCAGATGAAGGAAAGAAATGAACTATCTTTAAGGGGTTTACATTGTGTTTTCAAATTTTGGAATTATGCAATGCTGATTCCACCCATGCTGCAGTGCCTAGCTGATGTATGATTTTCTCTCTCTGCCAACATGCTGAAAGGAGAGAGAGAGGGGGGGNGGAGAGAGAGGGGGGGGGAGGGAGGGAGGGAGGGAGAGAGAGAGAGAGAGATGACCAATAAGTGTTTGGAAGAGAGTCACAGAGAATGAGAACTGGTGATGCAGACAGCTGATTTTATGAGGGCATTGTTTTCTGCTGACACAAGGAAGGGTGTTATAAATCAATTGTGAGGAAATAGCTTGAGTTACTTCTTCCACAGCCAAGCCACTATTTGATCTTTGCTTTTATTATCAGAATATTGACCCCAACAAATGAGATTTTCTATACCTCTTGGCCTCATTAGGCTGGATATGAAGGGGAGAAGTTTTTCTTTTTGTACTTTAAACACTTTTCAAAAACTTAAATTATAAGGAAATAGCTATGGTGCACATTTTCTATTGTCCCAATATTTCTTCTAAATATACAAGGAAATGCAGTCAGAAGATCTGTGAATTGGCCTGAATGACCTGAGTTTAGATATTCCCCACCAAGAAAATTATTCCCTTTCTTTCCAACCCCATTTTTTATAAGTCAATTTAAAAAATAGAAATTAATCCTATTAATTAATCACATCAATTCATTCTCATATATATTATTTTGAGCTTCTTAAAATGGCAAGGTGCAAATATAAGTTATAACCAATATTGGTGTCTGCAGCTACAACTTCCATAAATATTGAACTCAACATGGAAAGTTTTCTTAAGGAAAGAAGTATAGAGCTGATGCTTTAATTTTTTCAAGAAGTTATAAGTGAATATTATCAGAATAACATGATGGTTCAGTGATGCTGGAAGTGGATTTCATTCCATATTCTGAACTGTTAAGCAAAATTATATTGCAATGCTTTGGCTTGCCAGAAATAAGAAGGGCAGGTAAGAATAAGTCTCAGAATAATTTTCTAATATTCTGCTTCAAATAGATATTCATGGAGAACTGGATTTTTTCCCCCTCACTCCACATTACATTAGATAATCGTGCATAACTGCCTACTGTCAAACAAAACAAATTCCTTTTCATTCCTATGAATCTCTTATTTTTGGTTGATACGCACTGAAGCAATAGAATTAATGAAGAGCATGGATGGTGAGAAGTAAAGCTAGTCATGCTGCTATCATTATTCATTATGTTCTACTCTTTAGCCATCTTTTAAGGCTTCAAATGCATGTTCAATCAATACCAGTAGGAAGAGTCATATCTACAGTACACTTGTTATCTCTTCTCCCAGATTTTATTAAGGAACTGCTAAGATTATCTAGTCCAATAATCCAGCTGTGCAGGAAAGCCATGTCAACATTTAAAAGAGGTAGCTGTCTAATTTCTTTTAAAGACCTTCAGAGATGGAGAACCTATATTAGAAGAGGGTAATAATAAACATCTTTGATACAGTTGCCATGAAAACTATGTGGATGTATGAAACAGTCTACTGAAAACAGTATGTCTACAGATTTTCTAAATACCGAGGGAATGGAAGTGAAATGCTCCTAAGGGTATGTCACAGAGGAAGGCTTCCCTCTAAGTGCCAGAAGACAGGCTATGGGGGCAACTTTAAAAGGACCTCTATTGCAGGTCTTGATGGGCAAGCAGGTTCATAATGAGACAGATGAACAAAAGCATTCAGAACTTTGAAGGTCAATGTCAAAAACCTTAATTTGTGCCTGATAATACAATTTGCATGCAGTGCAGACATCATGTCATCTTTGTAGCCTGCATTCTCTAAGTGGTCAGTCTGACATATGTTCAAGCTGTATTAGATGTTGCTTGGAAAAAATATATCATTCCTTGCAGCCTTCTATTATAATAGACAAAATCAGATCATTGATCAGTATAAAATAAAATAAAATTTTTTTTAACAGATTTTGTGCAAGGTTGTAGAAACACTAAATTTGTGAATGTATTTAGATTAACTTTTGCATGTCGTTGCATGTTAAACTCATACCCTGCTGATATACGGGAACTAGCCTTTCAGTTCGGCTGTAAATTAAGCTGTCACTCTCCAAGATACAAAACATGATGTCTCAATCAGCAGGCTTTTCTTTTATCCCTTTCATTCCTGGCTTTCCTGTATTAACTGTGCTTTTTCACCATTACAGCCTGTCATAAGTTCCTTGATGGTATGTTTAGCAGAGCTTGGTCAAGAAAAGGTGCTGCATTTGGTTTTCATTACAAAGATGGATTACAGCAATTCTCTGCTGTCCAGCCTCCCTGATGAGGCCTTTCAGCATCCATAGCTTTTCTTGCTGCCAGGCACTTAGTCTTATTAGGTCATCTCAAAAACAAACTTCATTTCAAGGCGTTGTGAGTGTCTTTTAGGCGACAGTTTTTATTTAATGTCACAAATTAACTTGCCATTTCTTCATGGGATAGATTTCTTTTTAATCCCTGTTTTTGCTGTTACTAGCAAGCCCCCCCCACACCTTTTTTTAAAAAAATCAAGATTGGTAGGATGAAGGAATCACTGACCCATTGAATGAAAAGATGATTTGGTGGAAGTATTTTGTGATTTGATTTTGTGAATGTGAACTTGATCTGATCAATTTTTTAAACTTCCCTGATTGTAATGTATCTATTCATTAACTACAATCTATAGTTAGCTATTAACTATAATGCTAATCCTCAAAAAGATGCTTTAGGACACTGCACACCAGAATAACTAGACACAAGGACAGTTTTTTCCCGAATGCCATCACTGCTAAACAACTAATTCCTACAACTCTGTCAACTTATTACTAAGACTCTATTACTATTATTCCTCTACTACTAGATTATAATAGCACTTCCTAATACCTATCACTTCCCATTTATGACCATAACTGTATTGTTTGTATCTTTACACTTTTTATTGTTTTGTTTGTTTCCTAGTATGATTTGATTGCTTATTAGTAGCCTATGACTATCGCTAAGTGTTATATCATATAATTCTTGATGAATGCATTTTTTCCTTTATGTACACTGAGAGCGTATGCACCAAAGACAAATTCCTTGTGTGTCCAATCACACTTGGCCAATAAAGAATTCTATCTATCTATCTATCTATCTATCTATCTATCTATCTATCTATCTATCTATCTATCTATCTATCATCTGTTTACTCAATTTACTTGATTTTCATCATGGACACTTCACATAGGTATTGTTTCGGACCAAAATAAATAATTGGGTAGATCACTATGGAAATTGTAGCATTTCCGAAGTATAAAACAAATAACTACAGCAGTTATCATCTCCTTGTATATCTGTCTTCTGCAGTGATGTTGAAGCTGGTAATCTAAGAAATCCATCATATAATAGAATATCAGCAAGAATATCTGGACTTGTTTACTTGCTTTTGTTTCATGTTCATTTTGTAATATATCAATTGGTATACAAGGTATAAAGTTTTGATTTATTTATTCCACCTTTATTATTTTTATAAACAATTCAAGGTGACAAACATCCTTAATACTCCTCTCTTGTCTGCACAACAACCATCCTAGGAGATGAATGGGCTGAGAGAGCGTGACTGGCCCAAAGTTATCCAGTTGGCCATTAACCAGAAGATGGGACTAGAACTCACAATCTCCTAGTTTCTAGCCTGATGCCTTGACATTCATTGAATGGTTGTGAATGTCATCATCTTTGTACCAATGTTATTAGGTACATAACTATCACATATAGTTTTGTAGATGTCTGGTATATATCTGTGTCTGTCTGCCTGCCTGCCTCTTATTATACCTTATGCCTTATTCCCATGCAAAGTGGACAAAGATAGAAAAAATATGAATGGACACAAATGAAAACACCTGTGTTTTCATCTAGGTAAAGTTAATGTGGCACAACCAAGCAGATCATAGAAGAAGAATGCTTTGTTCTGAAATATTTTAATTCTGTAGCATGTGGAAGAACACCATATGAAAAGGCCTCCAAGAAAACAAAACAAGATATGCTTCGAAGGAAATTGGATATAATGCTTAGATGTAATAGGAAAGTTATCAAGCTGGGACTGACTGAGTTTATACAGTTAATAAGAATGGTATTAAGTTGCAACCCCCACTGATTTCTAACATGCAGGGCCAAATTTATGCTGGACTTTAGCCCCAAAACATATATGGAATATGAACTCCAAATGAATTGATACAAAATGTTAAACTGATTTGATCAGAAAGTGCTTAAGTATGTATGATCACCAACATACCTGACCTCATGCTAAATCTAGCCACAACTGGATTTTTAAGCCAAAACTTCCAATGATTTCAGTTTGATTTCATTTTTTAGTAGTGAGACAGGAAATAGACTGAGTCTCATATTTAGTTTGGCTGATGTAGTCTGATTCTTCTGAAGTTTTGTTAATCTTGGAACTGAATGCCATGTCTTACAGTTTGCAGCTTATATTTGTATTTCTTTCAGCTCAAATTGCATTAGAGACTGAAATACTCCTACATATGTTTTTTGAGATGGTATAAAGTCTGAGGTTTGATGCGTATTTAATGTTATTGATCTTTAATTGATCCATCATTAAAACCAGGGGTGGTATTCTTCTGGTTCTGTCCACTTCTGTAGAACCGGTTGCTCTGAAAAGCAGTAAACAGACAGCATACATAGAACTGGTTCTATTTTTGCTGCTGTTTTGGCCCACACGCCCTCTCGGGCTCTTACCTGACCATTATTTCTTTTATGTTCAACCGCAGCTGCTTTGCACGACACAGCTGCAGTTGAAAAAGCAGGAAAAAAGGGCTTTTTCAACCTCTGTGTGCTTGCATGCAGCGTTGCTCAGCTGTCCGGGCAGCTCAGCAGGTTGTAAATTGCACTCGCGCGATGAGCGGGCACGCACATGTGTGCACAATGCAGAGCGACAGAATCAGTAGTTATACCAGTTGGATCCCATCCTTGATTAAAACACTCAATGAAAAGCTGTATAGATAAAATCCAGTACAATCTATAGATTCTGATAGATTGGAAATGTGTTGAGCAAGGAATCCTGCATGATAAATTTCTCCATTTGATCGGGAGGGAGGGAGGGAGGGAGAGAGAGAGAGAGAGAGAGAGGGAGAGAATAAGTAAAAGAAAGATTTAGTGCTTTCAGTTCAATAAATGATCAATAAAACTTGTACTGCTTCATATATTTCTCTATGCATTCTGGATCTCTGGATAAATAATAACAGCAAATAGCACTAGATGTATTATCTTTTTACATGGCTCCCACTTCCCCCCAAGTGGCATGGCTAAGACAGAGTTTATTCCTTACATGTGGCATATCTCTGGACAAGATTCATGGAGAATTTCAGCTGGGTCAGTTCCCTGTGCATTAATAAATCAATTCATTTCCCCTCTGCCTAATGTTAACTGATACAATTATTCAGAGGATTAAATAGTGTTTTGTGGAAAATGCTGGCTTCTTGGTTAAGAAATGAGAAGATGAGCACCCCTCCCCTAGAGTCAGACATGACTGGACAGGGAAAACCTTTATTTTAAATTGTTATCCAAGTCATTATCTTGGCTTGTCATTTGTATTTCCTCTTTACTGCTATCTCTGTTTGGTAACCCACAATTTCTTTTTAATCTGAATAAGCTTGCTTCACCTCTTCATTCTATAAGTCTTTCAAAGCATTTTCTTTAACAACTTTTCTTTCTTCTTTTGTAAATAATATATTCATATAAGTAAACATTATTTCTGCTATTGTAGCCAGAATTTCTGTTGTCATTCTTCAGAAGTGTTTTGAAATGACTCAGATTTCACAGCAATATCTATCATTCTTTATAATCAATGTTTACCCTCCAATTCAAAAATTTCCCTAGTGTTTAATTTTTGAAACCATAAAGGCTTAAATCTCTGTTGTTAGTTTGATGGACTAAACTAAATGGTATTCCAATGAAGGCATTATATACCAATTTTATTTCCCCCCTCCAAATCATTTAGCGAAAATCCTAGGGTTCAAAAGTCCATGTATATGTCTGTTAAATTACATTTTTATTTAGCCTTCTGCTATTTCTTTTGTTCAGGAATGAATAAACTTACCAGATGACTTCAAACTTTTGAAGATTTCTAATGTCATATATATACTTCTTGTCTTATAATATTTTTATGCCTCTCTGATAAGGTGAAATCAGTTCTTCATGAAAAAAGACAGAAATATTGCAAGAAGCTCAGTGCAATTGCTAAGGTCTTCCTTTGTAATACTTTTCTTACAATATACTCGATCAGTTCACACTAATAGATCTTTTTTGTCCATTTAAATATTATGGATGGATAGATTTTCATTAAATAACCAATTAATTAATTACTAAATTCTACAATATAAATGATTATGAATATGAGTCCCCCCTTCCTCAAATTTCATTTTTCTCACATGTTCTTTCTGTGTAAGAGAGCTAAGTGGTTTTACATTATTTATAACCATGGCATTTTTTATCCAGTCAAGATGAAATGTCCTGGGACTCTCCTATTTCTTTCAATTATCATAGATGAGAAATATCAGTGACAAAAGGGCTTACTTTTCAGATAATTTTAAAGAGCTAGGGAGTTACAAATGCTAGTCATATTTAGTGCATTCATATGTTTCTGTTTGTTGATGAATAATGATCAGGATCTTTTTTTTTCATTTAGGGAATAAAAATATTCTCTGAATTAACTTTGACTTCAGGAATGTTCAAATATCTCTTGCATAATAATGAAAGAATTACATTATATATTTTGATTAAAGTAAAATAATAAGAAAAGAGTTGTCACTGGTACGCTGTTGTAAATAATTAAATTTAAATCTATTTTGAAGATACTGTAGGTAATGAATTCTCCATCTATGTAATAGAATGATTATTGCTACATGTCACAACATGCTATTCCCCCCTTCAGAGCAGCTTCTAAATTTCAACTGTAAAAAGGTAAGCAGCAGTATCAATCCAGTGTATTAAGAAAGACTGACATTTTTCAAAAATGTAGTGAGCAAGAATTTTATGCCTTTGTCTAGAAAAAGATGGTTAAAAAAAGGAAAAAGATCACCTTCTTCTAACCACAAAATTATCCTGGAATTAGAATAAAGGAACATTGTTTCCCAATATTCAAAAGAGAAAGTTGGCATAAAATGTGGATAGTCAGTCATAGATAGGATTAGGTTTTAAGTATACGTTTTACAGCAAGTTGCCACTGGATGGCAGCATTGCTTAGGATAAATGCCCTGATAGCTTGTTTTAAAAAATTGTTCTCCCTCTCAGGAAAACAATTTAATGTATGGCTACTTTAAGATGTCATTCTCTGTAGTCTTGAGATAAACACAATTTTGAAATGCTAGACTGAAAGAAAGTAACTGAGTGGACAATAAATAATCAAGAATCTATTGGGATTTTCTAGCCTAACTTTCTCATCTGTGTGTATATGTATGGCCTGAAAAGGAATTTCTCTCTGCTTGCTCATTGCTTATTGTCCAGGTAGTTGCTCCTGTCAATAATTCATTGAAAAACCAGAAAAAAGTTTGGTAAATGGAATGGAGAAGATGACATAAACCTCATATTTGTGAACCATCTGTTGTTTGCTCATATCCCAGTATTTACTGCTTTTGATTATTACTTGGAAACTCCATTTTGCAAGATTCTATGTACATTAAAAATAAAATAAAATACTAAATATGGGTAATGAATGATCAAGATGGAGTTATTATCTAGACAAGGCAAAGATGCTATTGATCCCTGATGGAACTTGGAATTCTGCCTTTTTTGTTTGTATGTAGGGTTAGGAATGGAGTTGGTTTGAATTTTGTATTTAATATCATTTGCTTTCCAAATTTAAAACTTAATCAGAATGCATTGTCCATTCCATGATTCTAAAATCATCAACTGCGCACAAAAATGACTCTTTTAGAGGAAAATATATATAAACAGTCTTTTACAGAAAAGAAACTTTGGTGGATAATATGTCATGTCAGGAATGGGCATCAGAAGAATACTAATTAAGAAAAATGTGAATTTCATGGAATTTTGTGTAGATTCTTTTGGTTGAACTTTCAAACTGATGTAGAAACCAACTGAAATAAATATGTATTTGGGGCAATAATAAAAGTCTGGATTTGTGTATTGCAGTAAGCTATTTTTTCAAAGCTATCTGTCTTTGATTAAGACTGTAGTTTGTTACTTGACTCCATTCTGATTCTGCAGTTTCAGGTAGCAAAATATCAGAAACAAAGTGTCTCTGTGCAATTTCTTTTAACAGTTCCTTTCTGGATCACTCTGCCTTGTTAATAGTTCTGATCCTCATTATCACGAATCATCCTTTTTACCAATTGTTATTAAGATTCAATTCAAGGTACTGATTTTCCCTTCTCAAGTCCTGAGCCTGGCTATAAAAACATTAATTGTCTCCTTATTTGCCTGCCTGCTTATAACATCTAAAAAGACATTAAAAAACAAACAAACACCAGTAATATCCATAGGTTTATTTAGCAAATAGAGAGTGCTCTCTCTTGCATCATTCTTAAATGCATTGCTTTTGTAGATGGCTAGATCTTCACCTCCATGGACTTAGGAAAAAGGGTAATAATTTAATTAATATATTAATAATTAATTAATATTAAATAATTAATATATTAATTAATTAATATAATTAATAATTTAATACTTAGGAAAAAGTATTAAAAGATATATCTTTTAAATTTAAGATTTCAAAATTTTTTTATCAAGGAATATAAATAGATGATTGTTTAATTGTTTTTAAGTATTGTTACACTTCATTTTATATGACGGTTTATGAAAAAGAAAGATAGATTGGTAAAATAAATAATGCAGTATAAGGGGCATTCATGGACAGCCAGGGATAAAACTTCCCTTTCTTTAGAGAAAACTGACTTAGACTGTTCAAAGAACAAAGTTAGAAAACATTATCAGGAGGAATAGGCTAAAATAATGGGCAGAAAGTGACAAAATGAATTTTAATAGGTACAAAATGCAAAATACAATAAAGGCAGAATAAAAAGCAAAAGCATGAGGTGGAGGAATGTATGCCAAGCAGAAAAGGAAATTTATCTGAATGTGTTGGTAGATTACAAGGTTAACATTAACTGACAATATGATGCAGCTGCAAAATAATAGTAATAATAAAAACAAATGCACTGAACTAGGAGTGTCGAACTGGTGGATGCATCACATGCAGGCCATGCCCACTCCAGCTCTGTGAAGGGAAAAAAAAACATTGCAATAAGTCACGTGATGGCAAGGTGATGTGACAAGTTTGAAAGTTTGACGCCCATGCACTAAACATTACACTGCCACTACAGACATATTGCTGCACATTGTTGGAAGCAACTTTAGAAATTAATCCAATCTCCTGACCAAATGCGGGAATTGTGATGACCTGGGGCATGGCAAAAAGGCAACACAGTCAAATAAGCAAGAAGTGTACCTTTAATACTGCCAACTTTGCCCCCAATGTCCAGGTTATCTTTGGCTGGAAAAAAAAACTCTCCCAAGAACAATCTTTAAATGGAAATTCAGTCTGAAAACAAAGTACATACAAACTGTAAATAAAAATCCACACAAACCATGCTTCAGTTATTAACTTGACAGGGCAGAAAAGGAATTGCAGACTTGAAACCCAGCAAAACACACATAGTTGGGAAGACACCAAGAACCCAGATAAGCCTCAATGATACCAGATAATTCACGATTTGCTCCCAACAACTTTGCTGTGCACAGCTTCCCTTTTAAAACACTGTGTTCCCAGCTGCAGCTAATGAAGGGAATCAAGGTCCTTTCCTCCCCTGTAAGCCACACAACTCACGTTGCTCCCTTCTCCCTTCCTCCCTGCGTGCCCTCGGATGAAGAAGGGGTGGGCCTGGGTCTTCCTCCAAATTCCCTCTCCCTTGCTATACCTCTCCCCTGCTCTGCCCAGCCAGCCTTTGCCTTCCCCAGTTTCTTCCACAGCCAATGGAGCCACACTCTCACTCCCTGTCAGTTGCTCAGCCTCCCCCTCCAAATCAGATTCCGAAAGGGCCACGACAGGAATCTTCCACTCTAACCCTCCCTTCCCAGACAATTTTTGAATCAATTCCAGCAAAAGAGAATCCATCACCTCCCAGAGTAATCATGTCTATTGTTGAATAGCAATTATCATTTGGATTTTTTTGTCCATTCAAAATCTTGCTCTTTATAAGTGAAATCCACTGTTTGTTGTCCTGCGTTCTGGAATTAGTCTGCCTAACCTATACGATAGACCTTCAGGTACTTGAAAACAGTTACTGTTTGTCCTCCCAGTCTTTCAGCGAGTTAATTATGTCTAATGACTCCAATAACTCTTTATAAGTTTTTTTTAATTCCTGACTTTTTAAAATTTGGTTCTCTTTGCTCTTGGTCACATTTCTATTGAGATAAGGTTCAACAACATGATTTCTACAATCCCTTCCAAGTCTTTGTTCTACGATATCCTCAGTCAGTCAAGATAATCATATGTGGGGTGAATTAATTGGAGTAATGCACCATTTATTTACTTATCACATTTATATGGCTGCTCATCTCATGAAGATTGACTCTGTACAGCTTTTATAAACACATGTGGGTAGACTTTATTTCTGTATTAGAAAAGTCAACTGGATCCAGCAAAACAGAGGTGGGATCCGTTACTTCTGGCAATTCACCTACCGGGATGAACTATATACAAATATAAAACTACCTTACTACAACTATTGCAGGAGCTCAGTTTAAGGGAACCAAACAAATGTGTATTGCCATTAATTCTAGAAACCTTTGGTATAAATTTTTGAGCAATCCATCAGTATTTATCTTCTGACTGTTGGGAGTTGAATTGTTCTGCGTACTTGTGAACATTCCTGAGAGAAGAAAAAGAATTACTGAGCAGGTTTAAAAAGAAAGGTGTTTTTCCAAAAGGCAATTGGACTTTTTTGTTTTTTCCCCTTGCAAACATTTAGACTCTTATCTAAGAAGCTTTTTCATTTCAACTTCTTGGATGAGAAGCGAAATGTTTTAAAAGCAAGAAAAAGCAAGAAAGTCCAGTTGCCCTTCTGGAAAAGTCCCTTTGGGACAACCATGACTTCAGTGGTTGAGAATTTCAATAAACAATACAATTCTTTCAGGAAATCCATGATAAAAGTAGGTGAAGCTTAGCACCTAGCTAGCTGCAACCTATGAGAAGGGTCTAAGAACATGTACTGTTTTGCTGTGTACCTGGAAAAAGAAAGGAAAAAGAAGTGGCCTCAGATTAATAATATGATAGGAAAAGAGCAAGCAGCCTTTTTCTTGACCAAGTGTGGATAAAGAGGACACAAAGGAACTAATTTGAGAATGTGCTTTTCTGTTAATGATATAAACCTTTTGCTTTCTGACCAAAAGATGGGACCTAAATAGGCTTTATTGGATCCTGAGTTCTCATAGTAGGATAGATTTCCTGTTGACTGTCTTAATCTATGTGGTCCACTGGGAAAGTGAACAGCAAATGCCTTGTAATGCTTTTGTAATGTTCAGTAGGGAAGGCTTAAACAGCTCAAAGTATTAGTATAGGAATAGATATTATTTTAACTGGCATGTTCTTTAAGCTTTGAACTGAATAAAATGCAGGAGCAAGTTTTCTTTTGTAAAGCTTTCTAGATTACATGGCAATTGAAGAAATTTCAAGGATATTTTAATTGTTCCAGTTGTATTTTAAAATGTTGCATCAGAGGTGGTATTCAGCCAGTTCACACCGATTCAACTTCTGGCTGGCCACGCAACTTCCGGTAGCAACTTCTGGCTGGCCATGCCCCCGACCCGGTTGCCCGGTCGCCACTTGCTCGCCCCTTCCAGCTGCTCGATGCTTGATGCTCTTAATCCCTTAATCTCCTTGCTTCCTCCCCTACAACAACCTCTTTTGTTGTCCGTGACCACGACCTTACCTTCCTTGCCCCTCCTTGTCACGAGGTGCCTGCTGCCTCTGCCTCTTTTTTTGGTGTAAGAAGCCTCCTAGCTGATGCCTCTATCCCAGCCAGAACTGAGCCAGATGGCTGGAGGCTTCTTGCACCAAAAACTACTGGCTTCCACTTTTCAAATGCACCAAAAAAGAGCTTCAGTCCCATTGCCACCCTGTTCTTTGCACTGGCCATGCATGCGCACCCTATTTCCTGCTGCGCTGGAGGGACTTGCCTGGGCAAGTACCTCCATTCTGGCATAGCAGGCAATAGAGTGCATCCTGGTGCAAAGAACAGGGTGGCGAGTTCCAGCTGGTGCTGCTTAGCTAGCAGGAACCAAGCCTGTAGTCCACGTGCCATCTCCTAGCAGAAGGTCCTGGGACCTCACATGTGCACACAAGAAGAAAAAGGTTAATGGGTGAGTCCCTCCACTGCCCCTCAGGTTCTGTGTATGCCTGAGAAGGAGGAGAATACTTAGGTGAAATTTTCTGCTTCCCTTCGCTCCGCTGCTGCTCAGAAGGTAGCTGCCCCAGCCTGTCCCTCTAAGGTACTTTGATGCGGAGGGAGGGACCAAAAAGGGACAGGCAGGGCATAGGAGCTGCCTTCCGACTCCCGGCCGAATCATGCCATGTCCCCTCCCCCATGCCAAGAGGCCTCCAGCTGCCACCTCTGCCGGCAGGAGAATACTCCAGCCACTGCTCCTGGCTCAATTCCGGACAGCAAAGAAGTGGCAAAAAGATGCGGTGGCTGTAGGCTTCTTGCAGCAAAAATTCCCAATCTCTGGCTTTGACTGCTACAGTGCTCCACTGGGACTTGCTTGGGCAAGTCCATCCAGTGCAGCGGGCTCAATGGAGTGGAACTGTGTGCCAGTGCCTCTGCTCCCCTTGCTCTCTTCCAGGTTCTGGTGCTCTGGCCAGCCCAGCAGCAAATGCTTCTCTGACCTTGCCCACTGCTCCTGCCACCATTGCAGGTGAGAGGGCAACGGTCATTCACACACGCAGCCTTGCCTCCCCAAAAAAGAGTAGCAGCGAAAGACAGGTGAGAACTGCTGTCGCCTTTTCAGTCCTGGCAATGGCAGGAGCAGCTGGCGGGCAGCGTTTGCTAGTGGGACATCAATGGCCCCATCTCCAAGTTGGCCAGCACACCAGAACCTAGAAGAGCAAGGGGATTGGAGCTGCCAGCCAGAACAGGCCGGACGGGGCTTTCCTTCCTCCCCACCCGAGCAGGCTTCTTGCTGCTCTTCTGGGGAAGTGGGGCTGTGCAGGAGCTGACTCCACGTAGGAAGAACATCTGTCCGATGCTGTGGTAAGAGGTGCTCTGAAAGGGAGGGTGGGGACTCCTGGGGCTGCCTCCCATAGCAGCGTTGCTGCCTCCGCTGCTATAGCCGCTCGCTTTCTGCCTAAACCCAGGGGATGCACCATTTCCATCCCAGCTTGGCCAGTGGGTGGGTGTGTGGCCCTTGTGGGGCATCTCTGCTGCACTGAGGCTGAGGGGTCAGCGGAGGTGTGCATGTGCAGCAGCCCCAGTACATTCGCCCACCCCACCCTCTCAGAATATCACCATTGCCACATTCATCGTTGTAGCTGCTCACTTTCCGCCTTCTCCCTGGGCATGAAATAAACAAAGCAACCGCCCACAGGAGCAGTATGCTCCAGCTGCTGCCCCATCACTCATTTTCTGCCTTCTCGTCCCAGTGAGACCAGGTCTCTCTCTCTCTCTCTCTCTCTCTGTGTGTGTGTGTGTGTGTGAGAGAGAGAGAGAGAGAGAGAGAGAGAGAGAGAGAGNTGTGTGTGTGTGTGTGAGAGAGAGAGAGAGAGAGAGAGTGAGAGAGAGAGAGCAAGAAAGGAAGGAAGGAAGGAAGGAAGGGAGAGCAAGCAAGAAAGGAAGGGAAAGCAAGAAAGAGGAAGAAAGAGAAAGAAAGAAAAAGAAATAGGAAGAAAGAGAAAGAGGAAGCGAGAGAAAGTACAAGAAAGAGCAAGAAAGAAAGAGGAAAGGAGAGAAAGAAAGAAAAAAAAAATAGAGAGAGAAAGAAAGAAAAAGAAATAGGGAGAGAGAAAGAGAGAAAATTATATGTTATTTTTAATTGTTCCATTAATTATCATATATTAATATTTTACACTGTCCATTATACCTAGAGTGATTTTATTGCCTTTCTTTTGCCCAGGTATTCTTCAGGGTTTACATGCATTGAATGTGTATAGTCCAGAGCATAAATACAGGTATGTTTAACAGAGTTGAAAGGGACTATGGAGGTCCTCTAGTTCAACCCCCTGCTCAGGCAGGAAAATTCTGAGGATGCCAAACTCTGAGTAGAGGTCCTGGGAAAGGTATCAGAATAACAGAATAATACTTAGAAGACACCTTGGGGGGAACCCTATATCATTTCAGAGAAATGGCTGTCCAGTCTTTTCTTAAATACCTCCAGTGTTGGAGTACCCAGAACTTCTGGAGACAAGCAGTTCCACAGGTTAATTGTTCTCACTGTCAGGAAGTTTCTCCTTCCGTTTAGGTTGCTTCTCTCTTTGTTAAGTTTCCATCCTTCTGGTGCTTTGGAAAATACATTGCCCTTCCTCTTTCTGGCAGCCCCTTAAAAGCCTGTTGCCACACTCTTGGGCAAAGCATGTGAGCCATTTCCTCCTTTCAGTGGTCCATGAAAGTACATCTATAGCACGTAGATAATAAAGTCAAAAAAAGGTGAACAACATTTTGACAGAACTATAGATATGTTGAGGCTGGGTGTGACAAGGAATGGCTGGGAGGGGAAGGGCCAGGCGTGGCACCCCTTGACATGAGTGACATTGAGTTGGCCATGCCCACCCAGTCACATGACCACCAAGCATGCCCACCCCAGTGACATGGCCACCAAGCCACGTCCACCTAGTCACATAACCCCCCAAGCCACACCCACAAAATAAGCCATGCCCACAGAACTGGTAGCAAAATTTTTGAATCCCACCACTGTGTTGCATATTGCACTTTGAGATAGAAACACAAAAACAGTGTTAGATTTTTAAAAGAAATGGAAGAAGCTGGGATGAAATGAAGAAAAGATAATATTATGTTGCCATTTTAGAGATCTTCAAATGTTTGAGAAAATTCTTTTAAAATGTTTTATATGCATTTCCTTTTGCTAGTTGAAGAATATTATTCCAGCAAAAAGATATTATAAAGCGATTGTTATGCCCAGCCTTCAATTTCAAATGTGAATGCATGAATTGTGTTCTTATCCTGACTAAATCTCTGAACTATCAGAAACAATTATTGTGTTCTTTCTTTAATTTATTTAAATCTGACTTTAAACAATAACCCCTTTACAAGGTGTTATAAGGAGTTGTATAAAAATAGCCTGTCCTTTCATTCCCCGTGAACTTCAAGTAAGTCTAATTTTTTCTCCTATCATGAAGAATCAGATGTTGTGTTACTAATTATTAAAGGACAAAGATATCGTCTTCCTTGAAAATCAGGCCTTTATTTCCAAGATTCTTAAAAATAATTCATCTAGTATTGATTATATAGATATTCTTAATGATGAAAACATCTATATACTGCATTTCTTGATTTTATTAACTTGTGGATATAAATATTCTAAAAACTGTATTGGAAAGAAATAAAACCACTTTATCCACCAGAAATAAAGATTTGTTAAGGAAGGGAGAAATTAAAATTACACTAAAGTAAGAGTGGGAAAAACTTTTATGTGATGGTCACACTTTCTTTTGTATTATTCTTTAGCCTCTGATGGCCACAGAAGTTCTGCCAGTGATATGGTCATATTATTAGGAAGTTTGGCTGATGTTTGTTCCCCTGTTTTTGCATTTTTCCCCAGGATTGTGGAGTTATGGTGAAAGCATTTTGCATGTATTTTGCCCCTTCCTTTTTTCCTCCTTTAAAACACAATTATGCTTTTTGAGAATTCTGTGAGGATGGAGTGCAAACAA
Source organism: Laticauda laticaudata (assembly GCA_004320025.1). Lineage (NCBI taxonomy): Eukaryota > Metazoa > Chordata > Lepidosauria > Squamata > Elapidae > Laticauda > Laticauda laticaudata. Next base: position 24,762 of record BHFT01055778.1, read on the forward strand.
AGTGGGGAATATGGAATTTATTGGCTATGGACTGCCTGGCTTGGGCTAATATATGGCAAACAGCAGCAGCTATCACTGTCCAAGTGCTCTGAAATACTGTCTTTGAGTAGAGTATGCATTAACAGAAGAGGTTTTCCATTTATACAAGAGAAATAGTCTTCTACTATTTGAAGCTTCATCCATCACATAAATTGGCAACTTATTCATTTAGAACAAAGTTAGACCTCACTTTTCCTCTCTTATTAATGAATTTCTCACTAAAGATCATTTGCCAAGGCCACTTCACTGCAGTCACTGCCCAAGAAATGCATGAGAATCTACATCTTAATGAGCCTGTGAAGCCTTCAAAGAAATGGCTTCAAGGTCACCTTTTTCTCAATTTCCTTCTTCAATATCTAAAAGTATGATTTCTTAGAAGCCAAATAGATTCCAATCTGCTGTCTTTTGTAGAACACATGGACACTCATATTCATACTTGTCCATCATGACTTCACTTGATAACCATATATATTACTAGACCTGCTTAGTTAAAAACTGGTTGTGGATCATCAACATCATCACTGGAAAGGTGCCTTCTGGAGCCGCAGTGCAGCTTTTGGGCATAACAAAATATAGTAGACTTGATATTTTCTATGAGGCACGTTAAGAAATTCATTAAGCAAAACACAGCACTTTACTGTCTTTATTGACCTGAAAAGGGCATTTAACACTATAAACATGGAGGTTCTCTGGATCATTCTGAGACATTATGGATGCCTGAGAAAATTCATGAAGTTGATTCAGTTCTTCAGTGATGTAACGTCATGACATATATCTTATAGTGGTGATATGCCAACAAAAATTAAAATATGGTTTTGAAGAAGAATAAAATAATAAAAGCATACAATTTTAACACCCCATTTACTTTTTTTTTTGCTAATTGTCAGCTTGGATAAGTGCTCCCAATCCAATTCTGTTTCTCCTCCCCAGATAGTCCTTGACTTATGACCACAAGTGAATAAAAAAAGTATGCTGCTAAGTGAGATATTTAAGTGAATTTTGTCCCATTTTACAATTTTTCTTGCCACAGTTGTTAAGTGAATCACTGCAGTTGTCAAGTTAGTAACATGGTTGTTAAATGAATCTGGCTTCCTTAATGATTTTGCTTGTCAGAAGGTTGCAGAAAGTGATCACATGACTCCAGGACACTACAACTGTCATAAATATGAATCAGTTGTCAAGCATCTGAATTTTGACCTTGGGAGTGTGAAAACCAGTCCTAAGTCACTTTTTTCACTGTCATAATAACTTCAGTCACTAAACAAGCTGTTGTAAGTTGAGGACTACAAGTACTGTTTTACTATTTTATAATAAGTAATACAGCAAATAATTTACACTGTGGGACTTGTTTAGGATCTTTGTGATTTTCTTAGACAAGCTTTGATTTTTCACCAGTGTTTTGTCTTTTTTTATATAGAGATGACAGGTCACTGATACAGTTTGTTCTTGAAGTAAAATCATAGTACCAATATTTTTTAAAAAATATTTTTTTCAACAGCAAGAATAGGGGAATTTTCAGCCAGCTCTGATTTATCATTTGTAGATATGTTGTACACTGTAACACATCTAGGTGCTTTGGGATGAAATGGATTACCTGAATTAATTCAATCTGATTGGAGTTGGGGTGGAATTTGTCTTGGTTGCCTTGGTAACCTACATATCGGGATGAAAGGATGAAATGTGAACCTGGATATCTCAGCAACATTTCATATACTTCTGCATGGGTTTGAAGGTAGTATAGACTGTTTTGCGTTATCTCAGAATAATTTCAGAAACCGGGTCTTGTAGAAATTATCCCATAATATTTTTTAGCATGCTTTCTGACTTCTTACTGCTTGTAATAATGCCTAAATACTGTAATACTGCCTAAAACTTTTTAAAATGGTGGTGGTCAAAATAATGTCACATTATATTTTTTATAAAAATCTTACTAAGCTCAGAGAGCATCAAGGATTCCACGGTTTGATCCTGGGCCACATATATTATCTTTCATTGAAAATCCTATAAGTTTAGTCAGACCAGAATTGTCCCATTCTAATTTCATGCCAGATCTCTCGTATTACTTAGTAGCATACCATGATTGGTAATATCAAAACTTTAAATACCAAGAACAACCTAGTTTTAGTCTCTTTGTTGATTCCCAAACAAAGATAACCATCAGGCTCATCAGTACATTTTCAACCCTTATGCCCATCCTTGAGCCAGTTTAATATGATCAAGATAATCCACTATTGCCAATATAAGAGCTGGGTGGCGCAGTGGTTAGAATGCAGTTTTGCAGGCTACTTCTGTTGATCACCAGCTTTCAGTGGTTTATTAGTTCAGGTCTCACTGGCTGAAGGTTGACTCAGCCTTCCATCCTTCTGAGATTGGTAAAATGAGGGCATAGATTGTTGGGGACAATATGCTGACTCTGTAAACTGCTTAGAGAGGGCTGTAAAGCACAATGAAGTGGTATATAAGTCAAAGTGCTATTGCTATTATTAGAAATTGAACTCATTCACCGTACCCAACCACAATAGGTTAGAGATTAGGTTATAATTGTCCATTGAAAGATTGAGGGGAAGTTTCTTAAGAAGTCCCCTTTAAACTTACCACCTTAAGGAGGAGTTCTGCCTTTGTTCAAAGTAAGGGTGAATCCTAAAGTAGATTCCTCAAAGAAGCAACACCTTTGATGTTGCCCCTTCAGCCAATGGGATGCAGTTTCTCGGAGAACTGGCCTCAATGCTTCTGAATTGACAATGAGGACTCTGCTTCAAAGAATAGTGGATCACAGTATAAATAGTAGATGAACTGGAAATATGCATAGAAGCCTCAATGAAAGTTTTACTGATGCAGACTCTGCTTTGTTCTACTAAATATTCTCATTGATCTGGAATAATAGGAAAAAAGCCTTATCCATAATTTGTCAGGAGAACGCATGCGCTAAAGGCTAAACAACAAACAGAAGTGATAAACCTATGGATAGCGGATTTTCCATAACTTCCTCCCCACATTTAAAAAGAGTATGTGATGCAACCTTTCTCTGTTCAGCACCAGGCTTCTCTACTCACCTATTCATCCAACCCTCCCTCTCTCCCTTCCTCCCTCTCTCCCTTCCACAAAACTTATATTAATATATTTGCCTGTTGTCAAAATGAATTAAATTTTCATGGAATCAATATTAGGATGAGCTTGCAAATCTGTCAGCTTTGATGGTTCTCCATCCTGGTTTGCAAACATCAGATTTGCTTTCCATGCCACACCAAGTCTTTTATTAGCTCCAGCCCCAAAAGCTGAGGCTAATACTTTACCCATTTAGTCCCCCAAACTGTGAGGTAACTTATTTGCAACTCTCTCACCCCTACCCTGCTGAGTAAATTAGAGATTCTTCACCCAATGAATACTTTGCCCTTTGCTTAATTACAAAATTAGGTAAAAGGAATAACATTTTTATTGTTAGTGATAATATTTGTGATCATCAATATATCTTGTCTTATTTTTCCCAGTGGTTAATGGCAAAAGGAAGGAATGTTTTAGCACTGCATTTTGCACCTGAACAAATTAATAAAATAAAGCATCTCCGGGGTATTTTGAAATGTCTCTGAACACACTTTATTAAAAGCAATATATCAAGTATTGTGATAGAAATGATTTAATTGCATCAGTTCAATGAGTTGTTTTTTTTCCTTCTTTGAAAAGCCTTCCTTATATGAATAACTTTGAAACAAATAACTAGATTTAATATTTCACAGCAATTTAATTTAGCACAAATATTGAGGGAAAGTTTGCTGAAATGAGTTTTGGTTTAAGTACTTTTTATAAGTTTTGCAGTTAGGAGGGTTTTAAAGTAATTTGATTTGATGAAAGCACTCCTTCTTCCTCATTGCAATTGGGTTTATAAATATCTACTCAAGGAAGAAGCCATATTCAAGTTTATTAAAATGGCAAATTATTCATAGGTCATTACACCATATTTAAAAGGTTGGTGAAGATATAAAACAATTTAAAATGCAATATGATTTTTGCAGATAGTTGTAATAGCTGAATTAACAACTTTGATATATCTGCTCCAATATGATATACCTGCTTATTATTTCAATATTGTTCCCCAAATCCCACTGACAAAAAAAGCTTCTTATAATCATTTCCTCATCACTGACGGTTACATATATAAGATTTAGTCTTACAATAATGAACTTGTTTCCACAAGACAGAACAAATCCAATATTTGCCAAGCATATTGCTATTATTTATAACTTCTATAACCTTCTCCCATCATAGTATAAAAGTACTTCTAATTACATAACTGATTCTCCTCATGCCATGGGAAAGTTGGCTGATGATATTCTTATTTACAAATGAAAAACTAAAAATGTTTATACATAATTATAAAACTGATTGGGATCTGTAATTCAGTGACACGAATATCTTCCTATCAATTGATGATACAGCATTGGTTTTCAGTAATGGAAGAAGGGAGATTATTTTTCCATATTTTTTTTAGAAAACATTTATACTTCTAGAAGAGGCATTCTATTTTATGCCATCAGTTATAATGATGCCTTCAGAAATATATGAAAGGAATATTTCTTTTTTCCTTAGAGCAGTTATATTAATGTAGAGTTTGATTTTTTGCAGTTTATTATAATGAACTTGAGTTAGTGAGCAGTTCAGTTAAATACATATACCATATATTTACTTAAAATTAAGTATCCAGTGGAAATTATTTCTGGGTGATTGTGTTAAATTGTAACCTCAATATGGCCTCAGAGAACCCTAATTTTAATTTAATTTAAAAACTTTTTAAATTGAGAACAAGTGGACATTTACCTCCAAATGCTATCATCTGAATAAACAGAGTATGCCCCCAAGTATTTTAGTTTATCTGTAGTTAAGGAATAAAAGAGAAATGTTTCAGTCTGAAAAAAGTGTTGTTTTCCTAAGGCTATAAAAACATATCAAATTCAGTTCTGAATGGAATCTAGAATTAGACACCATTAGGCAGTACCAAACTGGATCAATTTTGCTCTTATTATTTCAAATCTATAGAGCCTCTTGAATGAAAATTCTATGCCAGGAAGGGAATTCTGGCTAGTAGGCAGAATATTTGGAGAGTAGTAATACATCTATACAATCAGGAAAGGCAATTCAGGTCTCAGTAAATTATTTAGCCTTGAATACTATTTTTGATTGCAATGCAATGTACACATAATCATAATGAATTTAACAGGATTTGGTTTCAGATGCATATATTTAAATACATACTCCATTATAATCTATAATCTAATAATTAGGGCATTCCCATGTTTTATTATCTTGACTTCCCAAAGAGTTTTGAAGACTTGTCTGTCCAATACATAAAGACAGTAAGAAAGGTTCTCAGAAGCAGAATTTTTGTAGCAAATGGTTTTATGTTTTTTCATGAAACCTGTGTGTTATATCTTGACTTTTTTATTTTAGCGGATTGGAAGAAGAAAACTCATATCTGTGCACAGCTCGATTCATAATTTCCCAAAGGTAAGGATTCATTTACAGAATCGAGCCCTTTGTATTCACAACACTGTTGTCCACCAGCAAGGGTACTGCTATGGATGGGATGAGTGTCTTCTATTATTTTTTATCTTAGAATATAAGGCTGTTAGACTGTGATTATTGTTATGTTATAGTATGTTGTGTTTTATGCTATATTTTATTTTATGCTATGTGTTGTGTGTTGTGTTGTGTTATATTATGTTATTATAATTTATGGTAGAAGATTACACAGCTTAGCATAACATTCCAAATTCACTTCTATAGTAGAAATGACCATTTTTACAATACAAGTGAATTTGGAATACTTTTCTGTAGAACTGGTAATGATAATGATGATGCCACCCACATGTATCATTGTCATAGAAATTATGTAAGATACATAATTTGTGTCTGTTGTATAATTACATAAAGTGGGTGAGAACATTTCTTCCTTAGATACCCATGTGTTTTTTTGTATTGTGCATATTAATCTGCTTCATTTGCTTGATATTTGTGCTTCATTATTCCCCTGTTTCCTCTCTACAGATAGGTGACATGGCAGGATATTGTTTTGGCTTTTGATCTTCCTCCCCTCTGAAATCACTCATAGAAATGGTTGGATTATGGCACATCTTTTGCTCCACTTGCATCCTTTCCTTTCAGAAAACCTGCCTGAAAGTTTTGTAAGACTGGATTTTCAATAGGCCCAAGAGTAGATTCATTATCACTTTTTAGAGCCACATTATGAGAAATTCAGCATTCCTATTGATCCCTTAGGGCAGGGTCTTAAAGATTTTGGCTAACTATAAGGTCAGCCTCTTCTCCAAAATGTGGACTTGTAGAACACTCTCCTCCAGCTGATGGGGAAAAGATCTTTGGAAAAGCAGGAATGTGCAAATAAACAAAAATGTTAAAATGAGCTCAGGAAATGGAATACCCGTAATAGAAGAAGGAAACAGGTCAGGTAATGCTCAACCTTGCAATTACTTTGGAGATGTAAAGGTGCTGAAGATTGCTCATTAACTAAGGTTGTAAAAAAGCACATTTGCCGTGTCATTATTCTTTTGAACATTCATCTGACAAGCTTCTAAAAGGTTTATCAGAACTTATTCTGATTCATCAGAAAATTCACTCCCTCTTTTGCACTGGAGCATTTTCTGTCTATCTCTAAGGCAAGAGTGAGTCAGATTTTTGCTTTTGTGTTCTGCTTCATATTTTGCCATCTTGATTCAAAAAGAGTCTGGTTGAAAGCCCTTCCCCTCAAATTATTAGCATGAAGGCTGCTTGTGTACAGCTTTATATAGCTGTTTTGCTCCTGCTTCTTCCATTGCAGTCTTTCCATATTTTCCTGGAAGTATGTCTGAAGTAGAAACCCAAATGCATTCAACTAAACCAGTGGTGGGGTTCAATTTTTTTTTTTTTACTACCGGTTCTGTGGATATGGCAAGGGAAGGATACTGTAAAATCTCTAGTCAGAGGTGGTATTTGCTGGTTCTCCAAACTACTCAAAATTTCCGCTACCGGTTTTCCAGAACTGGTCAGAACCTGCTGAATACCACCTCTAAACTAAACACTCTTTCCAGAGCTTATTTTGATTTAATCACTTGAAATTTTTCCCAAATGAACTTTTCTGTCAATATGTCCTTATTGGAACGAGAATTTCAGATTCTTAGAGGGAAAGACTTAGTGAGTTACATTAGTTTGTATGATTTCTTTAAAAGATATTTATTTTATCTGAGTTGCATTGGAAATATTTTACCCCCAAAAGCCAGTGAAGGAATATTTTAAATAAATAAATGTATCCTGTTTCCTCCCTCCTCATCTTTTAATAATGATTTTATCTAGATCAGGACTTCTATATTTATTGTTTTAGAGATATTTATATGTTATGATTTTATCGTTTTATGCTGTAAGCTGCCCAGAGTAACTTCACTGTGATATGAGTAGCAAATAAATGTAATAAATAAGTAAAGGATTGGGAATCATCACATCAAATCTTTGTTATTAAGCTACCTTTGCCTTCTCATGAAAGAGCTCAAGCTCATTTTGCTTGTTTCTCATACTCTATTCATTCAAGGGTTTCTAAAAATGTATATATATTTAAAAAAAATTCTGATGAAGCTCTTGCTTATTTGCATCAGCCAAAATTCAATATATTCAGCTATTCCCAACATAGAGAAGACCAGGTTGTGTGTGTACCTGCCAAGTAGCTGTTAAATCTGAAGAGCCTGTCATGAAAAATTAAAGAATGTACAATCATAAGTCAACTCCACAAAAGTAGTTGCACTTGAAGGGATTAAAAGCCAGATTTTCAACATGAAACTCAAACCTGCTATCCTGATAAACAAGTCTGACAGTTTTGTTTCCTCCCATGTTATTTAATTATTTTAATCCACATTATTCCTGTCTCATAGATGAAGGAATCTGCAAAATTTAGTACTTTTGCTTACTTAATTACTTATTTTTTACCTATATCTAGTCAGTGATGTTGAACTACAATGTTTTTACAGTTTTCTTTATGGCTGATTTCTTAATTTTTTCAAAAAAATATTTATATGCTGCCCATCTTGCTATCAATTTTCCATGTGATAATGTGTGCTGTGTCAAAATTTGTACTGGAATATCTATAAAGCTGGAATGAGAATGTCCATGTATGCCACTTAATCAAAAGTATTTTCAATATGGTATTCCTCAATAGCAGCATTTTTCAAACTTGGCAACTTTAAGATGTGTATACTTCAACTCCAAATTCTCCAGCCAGTACTGTGGGAAATTTTGGGAATTGAAGTCCATATATCTTAGCAAGTTTGAGAAATGCTGCTCTATAGCATGGTTGTCAAACTTGCGGTGTCAAGTTGCTGTCATGTGATGTATCGTGACGTTTCTTCCCTTCACCGAACTGGGGTGGGCGTGGCCTGCACATGATGCATCTGGCCTGCAGGCCGCCAATTTTACCCCCCTGCTTTATAGCAAAGAAGAAACAATTTGATATGCAGATTCAGGTACAGATTTTCCACAAACCAAGAAACTAACCTGGTTTTAATTCTGAAATATGTTTGCTTGCTTTACCCATTACAGATATTTCTCCCAAATTAAGCCAGTCTTAATTGTTCCACTTTTATTCTCATGGAAAGCACAGTAAATTTTAATAGTTGTGCCTGAACATTAAGAAGCAAAGTAGTAGCTGTAGGGGTGGAAAAGCATTCAAAACATTACATTAGCAATGTTATAATAACATTCTCAAGCTGTTCATCGGGATTTACATTGAATTTAAAGGTATAATTGTCTTGAACAATTCTTAAAAGGGTTTTATAATCTCATCATATTCCATCCCCAGGATAGTTCTGTAGGCTTTTCTCATCTCATTCATTTTGAAACTTTCAGTCTTATGAAAATGATGCTCTCCCACTTTAATTATAGGGCTGGTTAAGAATGCATTCTGTTGTTTTCACCTTGTTACTAGTTCACACACTGCTTATTTATAGCTTTTCAAAAACTCATTTTTAATAAGGTCAGATTTGCAATTTAAATTAATGTTAATATTTCTTGCAAACTTCAGAACAGTTTGTTTATGGAATGGTATGTCTTTTAGAAATTTATGGGATTTAGGTTTTTTTCTTAAAAAAGACACACTTTATTTCTTTTGTTTTCCAAAAGATATATCATAGAAAATAAACAGCTGTGCTTTTTCCTTTTTCCATCAAAAAACCCAAAACCCAGAACAATAGAAATGAAGCAATTTAGCATTAAATTAAGATTTTGAGTTGACAAAATAATTCTTAGTGAGCCATCTCTTTATGTAAAGTAGGCATCTTTCTTGGATGCAAGTAGTCTGCACACAGGACAAGTTGTAAAATTTTTGTTCATGGGAATCAATGTTCAAACATTTAATATTAAGTATTCAAACCATTTTAGCCTATTAAAAACATTGCTTACTCTGTTGTTTAACATAATTGGAGACAGATCGTCCAAATCATATGTTATATTCTAGATAATCAAACCAGAATGACTAGAGATCCATATTTGATTACTTCATCCCTTTCAGATGTTGCTTCATACCAGATTCCTATAATATTAAACTTCAGCAGCCTTTGGAAAACACTTTCACTGAGTCCTTGATTTCAGTAGGTTCAGTCAGTTTTGGGTAACTGACTGAATATTTAATTAGTTTTTGTATTTTCTACAAAGCACAAAGAGTACATCCCAAAGGTGCTTTTTCAGGAGGCAACTGGCCTTTCTTGTTTTTTCTTTGAAGATGTTTGGCTTTTAATCCAAAAAGCTTCTTCACCTCTGTCTGGATGGTGGGGAATGGAAGGATTTATATTCCTTGCAGAAGCTGGTCTTTTTCATCCTTTAGAGATTTGTTGAGACCACCTGAAGGTTAATCTGTGTTCTCAGGGCCACCTGAGTAATGTAAATGGTTCCTATAGTCTGCAATTTTTCTGGAAATCCATTCATACTCCAGAGGTGGTATTCAGCAGGTTCTGACCAGTTCTAGAGAACCAGTAGTGGAAATTTTGAGTAGTTCAGAGAACTGGCAAATACCACCTCTGACTGGAGATTTTACAGTATCCTTCCCCTGCCATGGCCACCAAGCCATGCCCACAGAACTGGCAGTAAAATTGTTTTAATCCCACCACTGTCATACTCCCACACCATTTGATGAGAAGGTGGGGATGAAAAGCAAAATGTCTTCAAAGAAAAAACAAGGAAGGTCAGTTGCCTCCCGAAAAAGTACTTTTGGGACAACCATGACATGGATGACTGAGAATCTCCATAGACTTTTAGCTATGTACTTTGGGATGAACACCTTTTGAATGTGATGGGAGTATGAATAGATTTCCAGAAAAATTGCAGACTTCAGGAACCATTTGCATTATTCAGGTGATCCTGGGGACACAGATAAACTTCCAAGTGCCTCAAGAACCCTCTAAAAGGCTGCAAATGATCATCTGTCTGTAATATAAATCCTTCCATTCGCCACCATCTAGTCAGAGCTGAGGAAGCTTCTTGGATGAGAAGTGAAACGTCTTCAAAAAAAAAAACAAGAAAGTCCAGTTGCCTCATGAAAAAGCACCTTTGGGACAACTATGACCTGTATGATTGAGTATCTCCCTAGATATTAAGAGTATACTAGACCAGGAGCATAGAGGGAAATTAATGAACTGACAAACCAGGGCTAATTGTGCTGTTTGGAGTGCTAAGCCAGCAAAATAATATGAAAGGTTGCTCAGTTCACAACAATGACCCCATCAAGATGATATTGGTAAGTATCCAAGGTTGGCAGGTATTGAAATTTGCCCTGGTATAGTACCAGCCAAACTCCCAGGGTGAGTTCAGTACTAATTTACTGTAAATCATGCACTATACATCTTTTGTTGTCTTTTTTTCAAGAATGGCTGCTTTTTCCTGCAATGTCAGATGCAACCATCATAGAACATTTCCACTCAGTTCCTAACAAAATGGCTTGGGTATATTTATTCAGTTGATAATCTTTTGTATAGGCAGCCAGACATGAATTTAAGAAAGTGGGAGAAGAAGAAGGGTCAGATCTGAAAGAATCACTGCCAATTCAGTCCAGGGACTACACAAGGAATGAATCAGGATTTGAGATTTCACTTATAGCTCTTTAGATGCCTATCAAATGAACCATTGGCTAGATGAATAGAGCAAAAGTACTCAATCCTTAACCACCTAGAGAATTTTATTAATTTATAGACTTGAACATTTATCACATAGTACTATTGTGGATAAAATAGATTCTAACTTTAATTCCAACTTTATAAACAATCCATAAGCTTTTAAATATTGATAAGCAAATATACCTATTATATAATGAAAAACAAAAATGGTCCATTCATTTCGGGCTGAGTAAATATTTTGCTTGCCTAAAGTTAAAGTTTTTGGGTTATCTATTCCATTTTATTTATTATTTTATGTTGTTATTTATGCAGCTGCCAGGCTGTGGAGATTTTGGTTTCAGGAACTGAGAAAATTGTATGAATGATTCCCTTTTCTGTCATTATGACTGTGATAAGAATTTTTATAAAAGCTATTCTTTAGAAAGCTACAAAGCAAATCTTGCAGCAGCTCTCTCATTTCTTCTGTGTTGGAAGCAGGGGTGGGATTCAAATTTTTAACAACTGGTTCTGTGGGTGTGGCTTAGGTGGTGGGTGTGGCTTGGTGGTCATGTTATTGGCTGGATGTGGCCAACTCAATATCACATCGAGGCATGCATCTCCTCACCTGGCCTCTCATGACTGTGGGGATGCTGCAACAGTTGAAAGTGTGAAAAATGGTCATAAGTCACTTTTTTCACTGCCATTGTAACTTTGAATTGAATTGAATTGTAACTCCACACAAGCAAAGCACCAACAAAGGAGAGGAAAAAACTCCAGAGACGTTCCTGAGACAGGAAGACTAGTCCTGCCAAGAATGTAATAAGGGTTAACGGAGAGGCAGTTTCTGTAAGCAACACCAGAATGTTTCCTTCCTGCCTTCCTTACAGGATTAGGCCAGTAATTTCTTCTAACAACCAGTTCTCCAAACTGCTTAAAATGTTAACAACCAGTTCTAGTGAATAGGCGTGAACTGGTAGAATCCCACCCCTAGTAGGAAGTGAGATATCCCTCTATTATTTATAACAGTAAAGATCTTCCAGGCTTAAGTTAGAGGTTAAATCAAGGAATGGCAGGACAATTTTACCAATGAAAATTAGTTGCAGAAAGAACATTATAATTGGGGCCTTCAAGTCAATAGTTCACTCTGGTGATTCATGTTTACTTGAGACTTCTGTTGACTCCATTTGAAAGCCATCACTAGATAATTGAGCCATAAGTTCTTTGAAGGCATGCATGTATAAACACACATATGCCATACATATTTTATGCACATACACATAAGGAATTAAATAGAAATGCATGTCAATCAGACTTTGATTAAATTCATGGGTTTGTAATATATTGTCACTTAAAGTTAAAACAATGAATGCATTTAGTTTGTCACAGATTTGCAGTTATTTTTATACTACATCATAAGTTCTTCCCTTTCTATGTGACATTATTGCACAAGTACAAAATAGACAGAGTTTACATTGTAATGTGATGCACATTTTATCATTTAATCTTCCTGTGGATGCCCATGCATTAAGATGAAGATATCTCAGAATGATAGTAACAATTGCATTATGTGATGCTCTCCAATGTTCCAATTATTGGCTTCAATTTCCATTTACATATTAATTAAACTCGCTATTAGTTTTCTATAACTGGTTTATGGTGGATAGATATGGTGCATATAGGTGGCCAGTTAATTATTTTTACCTGTGTAACTTTACATTTTAATGTTTGTTTACTTTTAAAATCATTTTTCACCATACAAACATTTTTTTAAAAAAGCATCTCTTATCTGACAGCTGAATGACATATAATGATGCCAGCAAAACAGAAATATGAAATCCACCTGAAAACATATGCTTTGAGAATAAATAACAATAGTTTTGAATGCCTACTGTGTTTTAGAAAGTGGAATCTTTCTGTGGTTCTCCATCAAACAAAATATTGCTCATTGAAAGAGAATTGGATTAAATCAAAAGAACAGTTTTGCATTTTGTCTGTCTTTAGCTTTGATAGTGAAGCTTAGTTCTGGTTTTCAAAAAATATGTAAGTAAGCCTTTCTGACTGATTTTAAGAAAAATCCTGCACTTGTTTTTAAATTTCAAAAGCCATTTCTAATGGACTGTTGGCAATATTTATAATCAAAGCCTATCTTGTACCCATCTCTGACTTGTTCTCATAATCCCTGTGAACCATCTCAAAAACTTGTTCTGATGAGTTCTTTTTCTTGGTACATCCAACTGTGGCTGATCCCTATAATTGTTTTTGTGACAGAAACACCTCTCCAACCATCTGTTTAAGAAGAGAAAGAAAGTTATTCTAGTTCCTACCAAAACCCTCCCCACTTCAGTTTCACATACTTTCAAAAGAGAAATCGGTTTTTGCATCTTCAAGAGAATGACATTCTGTTGTCATAGCAATAGCACTTATACACTGCTTCACAGTGCTTTGCAGCCTTTTCTAAGTAGTTTAGAGAATCCGTGTATTGCTCCCAACAATCTGTGTTCTCATTTTACTGACCTTGGAAGGATGGAAGACTGAGTCAACCTTTAGCCAGTCAGGATCCAACCCCTGGAATTGGAATGAAGTTAGCCTGCAGTACTGCATTCTAACCAGTGAGCCACGACAGCATAACTCAGAGGTATTGAACTCGTGTCATCACATTGTCATCACATGAAGTATCACAACTTTGTTCCCCTTTGTTAAACTGGGGTTGGGAGTTGGCAGTGAATGACACATGCGGTCCATGGGCCGTGAATTTGTCACCACTGGCATAGCTAATGAATGTTATGGAGTATTTTAAACTTTACAGTGTAGTAAAGTTCTTTGCTGTGCAGTTATCTAAAGCCCCTGTCACACAGCACCAACGGATGCAAAGAGGATGTAAAACGGAGAGAAACACTTGCCATCCGTTGG
>BHFT01055780.1:0-30441 GCA_004320025.1 Laticauda laticaudata
CCTGATAATGGCAGATGAGATTCTGCCGAAACATTGCTACAACTTTAAAAGCACAACTATAATGACTTGGGAAAATTCCTGAACAAAGCTGAATACCATACATATAAATACCTGTGAAAACTTAAGAAAACAAATACACACACATGCACACACACACACACACACACACTTTTGTTAGGATGGAGAAAAAAAATTGCACTGTTCCTCCCAACTATTTTTTTGAAAGCTAAAAATAAATCTTGTTTTCTCAAAAAGGAAGAAAAAAAGAAAAGAAAATGGTTAATCAGAACTCTACACTACTAAACTGAAGGACTGCCTACAAGCAAAGATGGGAAAGAAAAAGAACTAAAACACATCAAGGAAGCACTCAGAACATGTGGCTATCCCAAGTGGGCCTTCATCAAATCTCAAAAAAGACCCTGCAAGAACTCCTCCATAACAGACAATGAAGAGAACAATTAATGAAGCAATGTTGTCATTCCATACATACAATAGCGGAAAAGGAATAGCAGAAAAGCTCAGAAGGATCTTCAACCAACACAACATATGTACACACCTCAAACCCAAGCATACAATAAGGCAGAAGCTTTACCCCAAGGATAAAACACCTAGACACAAACTGAACAATGTGGTATATGCAGTACAATGCATGTGCAGATCTGTACATTGGGCAAACAAAACAACCACTTCATAAACGCATAGCACAACATGGGAGAACAAATCCATCAGGAGTAGATTCAGCAGTTCATCTGAATTTAAAAGACAAAGGGAATTCTTTTGAAGACAGCAAAGTCCACATTTTGGACAGAGAGGAACGCTAGTTTGAGAAAGGGGTCAAAGAGGTCATCTATGTAAAAACTGAATTGGCCTTTCTCAGCAGAGAGGGAGGGATACAACATCATCTATCTCCAGTCTACAACACAGTTCTTTCAATAGTTCTAAGAAGGCTCCACACCCATTTGCACCACTCAGGTGATCCAGATGATACAGATAAACCTCCAGGTGGCCGTAACAGCTTGCTAAAGAATGCAAATTATCAGCTGTCTATAAGGAGTATAAATGCTTCCATTTCCACCATCTAGTCAGAGCTGAAGAATCTTCTTGAACACATTGCCCTTGGAGGTTGTGGCAATGTCATCACTTGAGACTTTCAAGAAGAGATTGGACTGCCATTTGTCAGAAATGGTGTAGGGTCTCCTGCTTGGGTGGGGAGTTGAATTCGATGACCTACAAGGTCCTTTCCAACTCTGATTATCTGTTATCTGTTCTTGGATAAGAAGTGAAACGTCTTCAAAGAAAAACCAGAAAGACCTCTTGAAAAAGCACCTTTGGGACCACCATGACTTGGATGACTGAGCATCTCCATAGATATTTTACTGCTTGTAACAATAACAATTGCAGACAATGTTAGCCTCTTATTTACGACCTAAGAAGAGAAAGAGGAAAACAAACATCATGGGGACATGACAGAAAATCATATTGCCTGGGAATGTTAGAAGCAGGTTTAGGCCTTCCTTGAGCCCTGTCAGCAGGCTGCTGGTATCCCACAGCCTCTTGACAATGGTGTAGGTGAGCCCTAGAATGCCCTTTTCTGACCCAGAAAACTGGTTTTAAAAGTCATTAAGTATTAGGTTATCTAGATGTTGTACCACTTCCTAATTAAATTTGCTTAAAGGCTTGCACTATTATATTTGTTGCAAAAGGCACATTCTCTGTGAGGCATACTGAATAATGTGTTGTATATTTCATGAGAAAGGTTTTCTACATTGATTTTAATAAGGGTTGTATGTAAAGAGTTTCTTGGATGATGGACAGTTCATTGAATCCCCAGGAACTGGTAGAATACTATTTGAGCAAGAATGTTTTCATTCAAAAATGAAAAGGGCAGATATTATAATTGGAGGAAGCTCAAAACTTATTTCAGAAGCTTCATTATGATTGTCACAATAACATCATGCTGATGGATTTTCATTTATACTCATGCAGTCAGCTTACAACAATATGCTGTCTGATGACATTTGAACAGAAACCTCTGGAGCAGGCTACTTCTGAGTTGAACTAAAGCTGACATGCTCTCATATTTGACCTTTTCTCAAGCCAATCCTTTGGCACTTTTCAACAAAGGTGCAGCCTCTATAAAAACATGATTCTCTCCCATTGTCTGCCAATCTCTTTTCATCTTCAAGTAAATAATCTAATAGGTCAAAAGTCTGCTGTGGTATTACCAGTTTTTTTTCTTCCCCTCTCTAAATATGAGGCTTTAGCCATAGATTTGTATTGTGAATAAGGCTAATATGAAGTTGAAAGAAATGGCAGAATACTAAATATATTTTGTACCACTAGTCTATAAACTGAAAAAAAAAATACTGAATTTTCTTTCCTGAATTTTCTTTTCTTATGGAAACACTAGTTTCTGAGTAGCCAAGTAATTGGCTTAAACAATCAAACTTGGCAATTTTAAGACAGCTGAACTTCAATTCCCAGAATTCTGGAAATTTCTGAGAGTTGAAGTCCAGATATGTCAAGGTTGAGAAACATTGTGTTAAACTGACATTCTTTTCTGTGCTAATCAAAGCTAGAGCCTAGAAGTGATAACAATCTTATTAAATTCCATATTCCATATATGATTTTATGACTTCACATTTAACCTTCACTCATTTTTGTTGGAAAGACAGATCAGGTTGCCTGCTGGGTAGCAATAAAAAAATATATCAAAGCAATGTGTTTATAAGTCATGAGTATAAAGAGGGCAAGAATCTGAAGCCAGAGTCCCTGCAGTGGTAAAACTACTGTATATTTCAGTGTGGACTTTTTAACTCAATTATGCTGAAAGGTAAAGAACAAAATTTGCAATTTTTCTTCAGTAATATTCTTATTCTTTGATTTTTCAGCTTCCACACTCTGGTTGTATATTTGATTTTGATTAACACTGCCTTTTTCAAAAAAGCAATTAGAAAAAAGAAAGTAGAAAAAATGATTAGAAAAAAATGAAATTTGACTTGTATCTCCAGTAAGAAAAATTATTTGAATTCGCCAGAGATGAAAAACAGAAAAATATGCCTAGCAATGAAATGGTGCAAAACTGCTTTGTCTACTTGATTACACACACACACAAACACACACACACACATAGCAAAATCTGTCTTTGGATACCCCTATTCTTTTGATGCAAGTTTGTATTCTGAGCAAGAGGCAAATTTTAAAGTGTGTACAGAATGTTTGATTAGGGAAACTATTAAAAAAAGCAAAGTGTGGATAGAAGTTATAGCTACAATGGAATATATCCATGGAAAATTTTAAGATACCCATGAATAATTTCAATCAAACATTGCACTATATAGCAAAATAAAATAAAAAACACCCCACTGATTCTTGTACATGGAATTTCAATGTTATAGAAGTTTAGAAATCTGTAAACATTGAATTTTCTTAGATAACTTTCTCCCAGTAGAATAATCAAAGCCACAAACACCACATTAAAGTTAATGGTTTGAAGATTACAATTTTAGAGCCTCTCATGGTACATCTGTCAAGTGTGGCAAATTGTCCATGTAAAAAACAGCTTCTGATATTCTGAACAGGTTTTAAAAACTTTATTTAGAGATGCTTAAATTCTGTATTCAGCTCATTAAAACTGAGAAAGTGCTTCATCTTTTCTATTAATATTCTGAGAGCAGTTTTTCCTCTCTTAAAATCATTTTTCTTTTTAGGTTTCTTTTTATCATAGTAACATTCTGGCTGATTCCCTAAATTTTTCTGTACACTGAAAGTCTTTCACGAACACTTTATCAAGTAAAAAAAATGAACCTAGTAAACTAAGTCCTTAAGCAAAGATAACCTTTATTAACTTTCTTAGGTAAACTTTATGACTTTATTAAATAAGCAAAATGAACCAAGTATGAACAAGTAAAGTTCTTAAAGCAAAGATAAACTTACAAGTAAACAACTCAGTCTCTGACACTATTCTTCAGTCACTCTGAGTTCATGTCTATGTCTCAGCTGTTAAGCGGGCAGGGACTGTGGAGGTGGCTGTGGCTTGAGTGCTGATCTGAGGCACCATTGGGGTGCTTGGCCCCGAGGGACAACAGGTGGTGGTGTGTTCAGGAAGCTATCCGAGAGCTGACTCAGTCCCGTGAGGTTGAGAGCCCCTTCTCAAGGACTTGAGGATGTCAGGCCCAATACTGATGACAGATTGTCCTTTGACAGGCTTGGGTGTGGGGTGGAGGAAGGAGGGAGTGTATAGTGGGCTGTCTGGTCTGCAGTGGTGAGAAGATGGCATCTGTGGCATCCAATGAACTTGGGCCTCGACTAGGAAGTCCTGCTCTGTTGTGGGAAGTCCTTGTAGTCATTAGCCTTGCGTAGGTGAGGGGCTGTTGAAAGCCATGGAAGGGCTGTGACAATCACCTGGGGTGGAGGAGGCAGGACCTGACTGGTGTAGGAGGAGCTTTCAGCTGGGCCCTTGAGAGTTGTGCAAAAGTGCTGTGATCTTCTGTTTCATCACCTGGTACTGGGCCTCGGGCAGGTCCCTCAGGGTCTGGCTCACGGAGGTTGATGAAGGTGTTCTGGCCCGAGGTGCTCTGTCCAAGAGGACCAGCTGAGAGAGAAGTTCTGCTGGTCTTCATGTGTGTTCCTAATCTCCAACAGCACACTGTGGTCCTGGGCCCTCCAGTCTGCCTCTCTGCCTGCATACCTCTGGAGCTGGGGGTGGGGATGGGGGTGGGTTGGCCTCTGGTGGCTGCTGCTTTCTTCCTCCATTGTGACAGCAGGGCGTCATCCTCCATGGGATCCTCCCAAGTCTGCCGGCATGGGGAGTGCAGCTGTTGGGGGGGTCTCTGCTGTGGGGCCCTCTGAAGACACCTGCCTGGACAAGGGTAGCTGTTCTCCTGGCTGGAGAGGACTGCTGTCTGTGGGCTGTCTGAGGGAGAGGGGTTTCCAGAGGAGCTGCTCCTCGGTGGCGGATCTCACCCCATCAGGAAACTCCACTTGCCCTGACATCCATCTCCCAGTCAGTGAGCTTGACACGGCCAGCCTGGATTTCTTGAGGTGTAGCTTGCCATACCAGTGTGCATGTGCTCTCACCATCCAAGGAGTACTTTCTGCAGTGTACCCCAGTCTCTCTGTCTTGTCTCTCCAACCTGCCTGCTTCTTCTTGTTGTCCCGATTACAGTCTGTGGCCTTTTTCTCCAGAGGTACTCGTTCTCCCTCAGCCATTCCAGCACCTCATCCTCATGCTCCTCAAAACGGTGTACTGTTTCCTCTCTCCCTTCTGTTTCCCTTCCTCTTCCTCGCTCTGGCATTGGCTTCAGCAGGGCCTTCAGGGGCTTGAGCAGCAGGGCCTTCAGGGGCTGGAGCAGCAGGGCCTTCAGCAGCAGGGCTTTGAAGGCCTTGGGCTGGTCCACCAACAGCAACATCAGCAGCAGCAGCAGCAGCAGCTTCAGAGTCAGTGCCAGGGGGGGGATGCTGGTTCTGGTCTTCTTCACGCTTGCCAGGCTTGAAACAAGTACGCACCGGCTTCCTCTTCTTGCCTGACCGACGAACCATGGTGTTCCTGCAAAGATGTATTGGCAGGATGTTCTTTTCCTTGTATGCTGACTGAACCGTGTGTGCTGCATCCTTTTATATCCGCGGAGCTGACACAATTCATACTCCCCCACATGCGCAGTGAACGCTTTGCATCCAAATATACATCCGCACGGCATCCTCTTTGTTTCTATAGGCATCCACGATGCATCTGCTTCATCCCACTATGCATCCACCCCTTCCGCTATGCGTCCGCTTCGAAATTCTCCCCCAGAACCCCTTCGGAGGTATCATCCGCTTCCATCTGCTTTCAGCCGCTAGGCTTGCTATGAACATCCGTTTAACATCCCGCTACATATACCCACGTCCGTTCTTTTCCATTCTTTTCCGTTCGTTTATGCAAATTTTCACCACTTTTGGGAGCGGATGACAACGGATGGAGCACCCCCGAAATTTGCTCGTTTCCACTGTGTTCTATGCATACGTTTTGTGCCATCGGCCAGTGGGACCGGGCCTTTAATTCAGAGATTAAGATACTATCCACAGGCAAGACCAACAGGGGTTTCCATAAAACAGAATAACAGAATTGGAAGGGACCTTGTAGGTCATCTAGTCCAACCTGATGCTGTAGGAGGAGATCCGATATCATTTCTGACAAATGGCTGTCGTGAAAGCCTCCAGTGATGAAGTACCCAGAACTTCTGAAGGGAAGCTGTTGCATTAATTGATTGTTCTCAGTGTTAGAAAATTTCTCCTTATTTCTAGGTTGAATCTCTCCTTGATCAATTTCCATCCATTATTTGCCTGGTCTCTTGGTGTTTGGAAAATGGGTTGTCCCACTCCCATCTGTGACAACCCCTCGAATATTGGAACACTGCTATCATGTCATCCCTGGTCATTCTCTTCACTAGACTAACCATGCCCAATTCTTTTAATAGTTCTTCATATGCTTTATCCTCCATGCTCCTAATCATCTTTGTTGTTCTTTATACTCTTTCTAGAGTCTCAACATCTTTTTAATATTTTTTTATAATGACTAAAGCTGGATGTAGTATTCTAGGTATGGTCTTACTAAGGCTTTATAGAGCAGAACTAGTACCTCATGTGATTTTACTCAATTAATGCAGTTTAGGATCGCATTGGCTTTTTTGTCAGTTGCCACATATTGCTGGCTCATATTTAATTGATTGTCCACTGGGATTCCAAGATCTCTCTCATGATTACTGCTATTAAGCCTTATTTCACCTATTCTATACATGTACTTTTGGTTTTTCTTGCCTAAGTGTAAGACTTTACTTTTCTCTATGTTGAATTTCATTTTGTTAAATAGGGCCCAGTGTCTGTCAAGATCCATTTGGATCCTGAACCTGTTTTGTAGGGTGTTGGCTGTTCCTGCCAGCTTAGTATCATCTGCAAATTTGATAAGTTTCCCTTCTATCCCCTAATCTAAGTCATTTATGAAGAAGATATTGGAAAGTAACTGGGCCTAAGATGGAACCTTATGGTACCCCATTGCTTTCTTCCCTCCATGTAGATGTAGTACCATTAAGGATTACTCATTGAGTACTTGTTTGTGAGCATTTGGTAGTGATGGTATCTATCCCACCTTTTTCTAGCTTACCAAGAAGTAGGTTGGTCTATTTTGTCAATCAGTAAAATATGAGCCAGCAGTGTGTGGCAATTGACAAAACTGACAAAAAAGCCAATGCAATTTTAAGCTGCATTAAGCTTACCCATACATTTTTTGATTTTGAAAAGAAACATCATTTACTTTTTAAATAAGAGTGCAATCTTAACAACCTAAATGCACCATTTCCCTGTTACTTGGAGCATTGCTTATGCACTTTCACACTTTTGTGCATCATTAAATTCGCATAAATGTATGAATTTAAAATCTAAATAAATGAAGCTTCATTGGAAAATGATGTAATTTACTTAAAACCATTTACATTAAATTTGCCTTATATTGGATAACTAGATTACATGTTTCTTCTAACAAACTACAGATAAATCAAATAACTATCTTACATTCTTGCATCTACATAGAATCATAATAAAATCTGTGCTATAAAAACACATGGAATGGGACAGGATTGAAAGCAGAAATGATAATAAATAGATATTTTTATATCAACAAGTTGGGCTGCAGTTTGACATAATTACACATGCACCTGTCAAGAAGTTCCAGTGAATCCAGCAGGACTTATTTCCCAGTAAAGACTGAATTCTTGCCAATCATCTGCATCTGACTTAATTTTGTTTCTAACAGGTTCCTATTGCAGAAGAGTTCCAGGTTTCTGATACTATTTGTTCCAATCATCTGCTCTCAGAAGGGTACGCCTTTATAACCCTGGGTGGCTGCAAGAGTCCTTCCTCTGACAATGAAGATGCAAGGCAGTTATTGCTTTTAGGTGATTTCATACAAGAGCTTATGCCATTTTATTTCATTTCTTCTAAGAGATGAAGCAGCCTTTGATGTCTCCCAGACATTTTATCTATCCAAAAGAAAACACTTCAGGGATTTTTCTTCAATCATGCCCTCTGGTAGGTTTAAATCCTGCAGGATTTCTGGTTAGATTTCCTCAAGTCAGGGTCATTACTAGGGGAAAGGAGGACAGACCTCATTGGTCTCATTTCTTTAGAATGTCTTTAATGATAAGAGCATCTAATATTTTAAAGTCCTTGGAATGTCTGCACTACAGACATTAAATATACTGCTATATGAACATAAAATCTATGGCCTTTCTGAACACTGGTACATTACCGGCTTCGTTTGAGCTATCCTGTAGATGTTTATTGCCAGTTTCGGTGTCATGTATATTGTGGTAAAGATACATTGCCAGATGCAAAAAAAACCTGGAATTTCTTCAGTATCTAAAAAAGTTTTTTTTATCCCACTTCCAAACTTGTGAGAAACTTTGTATTTAATTTCTAGCAGAATTATAAGAACGTCATCTAAACTACTATGTTTCCCTGAAAATAAGACCCAGTTTTATTTTCTTTTTAATCCCAAAATAAGGACTAGGCCTTATTTTCAGGGGATGTCTTATTCGCTTACCTTAGGATCATTGCAGCCATGCCTCTCATGCACCTGTGGTACCATTGCCAAGTTCTTCTGTGGTTGCATGCAACTGCTCATGGCCAAATGCTGCATGGCTTATTGTACCAGTGCACCACTTGTAGCAGGATGCCATGAGGCTCATCACATCAGTGCTGCCACTTGTGGCAGAAGGCTGCATGGCACATTGTGCCATTGCATACATGAGCTGCAACACTGGTGCGATGAGACTCATGGTGTTTCACTGCTTACAGTGGCACAGCTGCGACAAGGCTTGCAACATTCTGCTGCTTGTAGCAGCATCAGTGCAACAACCCACATGACGTCTGGCCACAAGTAGCTGCAGAAGAAGTCAGGCAGTAGCGTGACAGGTGTTGGGGTATGGGAGGCCTGGCTGTGGCAGTCCTAAGGTAAGCACATGTGGGGTGCATGGGGCAATACCCCCCTTCACTCTAGCTCAATTCACTCTAGCTCCACCTGCACCTCGTCCCACCTCATACAACCAGATGGTGGGCTGGGCTTAATTAGGGCTTATTTTTGAGATAGGGCCTATATTAAGTGCAGGTGTGAAAATCAGGCTAAGGCTTGTTTGGGGGGTTGATTTTTAGGGACACGGTAGCTCATTACCTAAATCAGCTCATGCAGTTGGAATATATAATATGATTACAAGAAGGATGAAACTCCCTTTGTTAGATGTCAAGTCACAGTTTTTGCTAGGTCTTCATTTATATTCAGATTTTTTTCATTTTCTAATATGTGAGATAAGTTTCAATTCAAACTAATGTCTTTGTATGTTGTGTTTCTTTTGTGTATGTTGTATTTTTTTAATTAGTATTATGTTTCTTAATGATTAAACTATAGTGTTAGGATCTACATTTATGACAATCTTTTTACTTAGGATAATAAAACTGTGACTCTATTGCTTGTTGCCAGCAACAAATGGTGCAATTTTAGGAAGCTGTCTAGAATATATAGCTGGCCTAGAATATAGTGCTCAAATAACTGGATCTTTTGTTATAACTGCATAACAATGCTATGGTGTGCCTTCAGGTACAATCTGAGGTGCTGATTTTCATCTTTGAATCATAATATGGCTCAGGACCTGGGTGTCTATCAGACCACTTATGCCAAGTGTCATCTGCCAGTGCAATAACATTTGGACAGTAGCACTACCTCCAAGCCTGTATTTTTGGGGAAGAAGCAGATACTAACAAATACAAAGTACAGTGGAACAATAAAGCATATATAAATAAAATACAACTAAAATAAGATTAGACCTACTAATATTAACATCTAAAATGAACAGAATCTAATACCTTTTAAAACTAAGCTATGAGACTGAGCCAGTAACTTGTAAACCTATAATACAAAAAAGGGGGTTAATTATTCTATTTTATATACTGTTTTATAATATACATTTACTATATATTGTAAAACAGTAAAATATGGTATATAATTTGTAAAATCTACACAAGTAATTTCTAGGGTGTTACCATAGAAATGGTCGTAGGGAGCATGGTGATGGATCTTTCGTTGCTGCTCTCTTCCTACTGAACACCACTCAGAAAGTATAGGTATCCAGAATGTGACAATGCAAGTAGTTATGGAAACCATTGTGACATCTCTACTTTGCAAGTATTTGTTAGCAGTGCATTTCTGGATACAGTTCAAGTACTGATGGTTACATATAAAGTTCTTCATGTGTCAGGTTGCTTTGCGAGTTGACATCATGTTTGTGAGATTCATTTGTCAAATTAATTTTCCTTGTCCTATAAGGTTGCATTGGCTTGATTTAATATGGGTCCCATAAATAATATAATATTATTGTTATCATCTGTGTTTTTAACACTCTGTAAGCTGTTCATGTAAGCTGGCCAATGCATGACCTTAGCAATTGACAAATGAAAATATTCTCCCAAAGACTAGATTGGTCTCCATCTCATTAGCATTTAAAGAAAGCCATTGAGACTTTCCAAAATTGTTATTGTAATTTGGAGTACAAACTGTTTTGAATCTAGAGGAGATATTAAAAACTGAAGATACTAAACCTTACATTTTAAAGAAGATTTCTAAAGAAACAATGTCATATAAATTTTATATCTATTTGTCAGGGTGCTTAATTTATGTTAAGAAAATTGGATTATTTCATAAATCATAGTCCTATTAATTCTACAAAATCTTATAGGAATATTGTATGTTATTTGGTTTTTACTTTCAGTGGAAAGTAAACAAGTGGACAAGTGAGCGAAAGTGCCATAGAAAGTTTTACAAAAATATCCTGAAAATATAAAAATGTTCATAAAATATCCAATATATGGCAAATATTTAATGACATATCTGATAAGATTTTTAAAAATATATATTCATTGGATTTCTCTGTATAAGAGAGAGAAAGTACTTTATAGTGAGCCCATACAGCGTTGCCAATGCTTTGAAATTATTTGCTTTTCATGATTTTTCCCTGATTGGTAATAAGAACTACAGCGACCCCCTAATGTGTAGGACATGCTCTAAAAACTAGAAAATGATGCCTTATAATTAAAACCAAAGTGAGAATCTCAAGAAGTAATTTGTAGGAGGCTGGTTGTTAAGTTGCATTTTTCAAACTCATTTTCATTTGAAGAGGCTGATAGTAAAAACATTTTGGAAAAAAAATGCAGCCATGTCAGTTCTTACTAAGTATTAGAGCCATCAGGAAGACCTGCAACTGTAACCCTTCAACACAGAAAGGTACTAATGGTGGTAATGGCAAGCTACTCAACCGAAAGTGAGGTTTGACCCACACCTACCAATACAGGCTTTGCATTTGTGCAGGTAATTTTAACTTGATGGTTCCACGTCACTCAAACTGAAGTGTGTAAAGATACCATTATGTCCTGACAATGCAGATTAGACTCAGATTATCTCCTTTCCCAATGTATTTAGATTGCTATCCTCAGGTGCTATACAGGTGTAATACATTTTGGCAGCTTGTTAGGAACTGAAATTGTTTTGGAAAGCCAGATTTCAAGTTAATTTATGCAGGGATTATGTCAGCACTGCTACCTCACCCCTGCAGTCTGCAAGCCTTGAATGCCTGTCTGCCATGGACTGCTGGGAGGGAGGAGAACGGGGAGGGGGGAATGCCTAGAGGGGGGAAAGTGAAAGTTATAAAAGTGTGCCTCTCAGAGATAGCATTTTAAGGTTGCTTCCCCTGTGAAAATAATGCAGCTGCAAACAGCCTAGGTACACTCAGTAACCATTTCAAAAACATATTCTTTGAAACTGATTGGATGATGGGAGGGGGGAATGATGGGCAGGGGGAATCAAAGGGAAGTGCCTGAGAAGGGGATACTTAACTTGAGAGATTTGGTATTTAAAATTCAGTTCTGGCTTTGGTATACTGTATTCCTTTTGACTTTTGGTAAACTATATCTTTCTCAACAAATGGAGTCAATGATCATCCCTGCTTTGAGGCTCAAGTTGAGGCAGGACTGACAGATTATTAAAACTAAAACACAATGCAAACCTTATATATCACAACAGTTCAATAAACAATTTAAAATATAGATTTTTGTTCCTATTTCCTTTATAATTGTAATACTTATGAGACCAAGAGAAATATATACCTCCACATAGCTTTGTGTTTCAAACATCTTTACTTTAGGTTTATTTGGGTTTTCCTCCAGGAAAATGTGCCTACATCACTGACAAATTTAGAAATAGCATTAAAAGCTCCATTTATTCCAGCTAAAGGACAGTAAATTCTGAGCATTGCCAAACTTCCCACTACAGTCAGATTATGCTGTATGCTCAATACTATTACTGAAAATATGCTATAGGCTGCTGTTTGGAACTATCATAAAAACTGACAAGTAATGAGTCAACTTTCACCCACAGCCATTTTATGTGGCTGTCCTAATTTTAATAAGTGTGTTATTTATTTCTGTGTAGCTCTTCTTACAAATCTGTTGAAATATATCTAAGAGAAAGAAAGAGATTCCAGACTGTACTTTTTTTCTTGAGACTGTGCATTTTTCATGGTTACAAACTTAGACTAGAACCACTTTATTGCAATATCTGCTATACATATTTAAAAAACAGGTTTAACAACAAAATATATTTTGCAGATCAGTAATAAGAGGAAGAAGATTTTGCCATACTTCCACAATGGTGCAGGAAATCTCTGTCTTTGTGTGTGTGTGTGTGTGTGTGTGTGTGTGTGTGTGTGTACATAAGATGGCATACCGCCTGCAAAATGTGTTAAGGTGTGGCAAGAAGACAAAAAGAGGAAAAGAAATCTACTGTTCTGTATAACTTGGAAGATCCAAGTTGAACATTCTGATTGGCAGAAATGGCGAAAGTGGATTTGGTTACTAGGAACCAATCCAGGGAAGCCGCTTAAAGTGGGAAACTAAAAGAAACATCATCGGCTATTAGCCGCAGACAAGCCTGTATAAAAAGAGCTGCCGCGGCTTTAGCCAGCTATTCCGTTCTGTTGCTTTTTGAAATAAAGACTTGTTTACTGGAACCCAGCTACTGCGGCGTTTTTCCGGACAGAACACTGGCGACGAGGATGGGATTGTCCTGAAGCGGAGACTAAGCACAGCGGCCAGTTTTTACCATTACCATGCAGAAGTGATGGCAGGTAATAACGCGCCGCCCGCACCTTTCAACCCCAACGAAGAAGATTGGGAATCATACATCGATCGTTTCCTGATGTTTTTAGAGAGCAACGAAATGGAGGAAATTTCGGATCAGGCGGAAGAGGGCTGTCTTCCTAATCATTGTGGGCCAACCGAGTTCAAGATGGCCAAGGCATTGCGAAGCCCAGAGATGTGAAACAGATGACTGGTCTGAGC
Organism: Laticauda laticaudata; assembly: GCA_004320025.1. NCBI lineage: Eukaryota > Metazoa > Chordata > Lepidosauria > Squamata > Elapidae > Laticauda > Laticauda laticaudata. Next base: position 13,420 of record BHFT01055780.1, read on the forward strand.
TTAACCGAATGCTAAAGGCTCACTACATGCCTGTGGTGTCAAAATCTCATTAAAAGACATGAATTCTACAAAAGAGACCAAAGGGAAGATGAGGACCATCGCTGATTTCGTAGCGGCCTCCGACATCTGGGTGGACCTTGCGAATTCCAGAATATGGATGAAGCCATGGCAGATCGTGTCATTTAGGCCTAAAAAGACTCTAACTTATAAAGTAAATTATTGAATAAGCCTAATATAACTGTGGCTGAAGCGATTGCGGAAGCCACCGCTGCAGAAGCTGTGAAAAAATCAGTGGCGACAATGAAGCTGATGAATGCCAATACTGACGCGATGACCATACCCAGGGGAAAGAAGCAAGCTCCCTCTACCACACAACCACGAACACCTCGGCACATCATCAGAAAAGAAGAAGAAGATGATGAGGTCCACCGCTGATACCGTGAAAAAAGGCGCGAAAAAAATATTGGTGAGAATGCGCTGGCTACGGAGGGAACCACCCCCGAGCCGAGTGCAGGTCCCTTGATGCCATCTGTCGGGCTGCAAGAAAGGGACACATCGAGAGAGTTTGCAGAAATTGTAAAAACAACAGTCCTAGGAGACACAGTAATTCCTCACTAAGAACTGAATCGAGGCAAGCGACAGAAAATGGGAGCGCAGCAAAGGAACAGCAATCGGAAGAAAAACCTCATCAGACTGTCACTATCGGAAGCGCCCGATTGGAAAGCGGGGAAAGCGTCAAAATTAAAGTGAAATTGAAGGAAGCCCTTGCGAAGATGGAGGTCGACTCAGGATTCTTCCTGTCAATGGTGTCGTGGACACAATCAGACGGCTAGTTCCAAACATAAGACTAAAAGAATTTCAGAAACAAAAAATAATTCTAAAGGACTCCCAAGGAAACAGGATCACTGTGGTAGATCTAGGACACTTCAAAGTCACTTACAAACAGCACGCAAAGTCTGCGTAACCATAGTCGCTCTCCAAAGCGGAATGCAACTATAGCTAACTAGACAGAGAGGCCCTGGCAATTGTCGCCGGAGTTAAACGTTTCACGAATACCTCTATGGGATGACATTTTCCATTGTAACTGACCATAAACCATTACTAGGCATTTTGGCGGGAAACAAACCCACACGAACATTTTATCCCCTGAATGACTAGATGGTCAGAATTCCTAGCCGCATTCCATTATCAGATTGCTGCATCGACCTGGGAAAACAAATCACCCATGCAGATGCATTTAAGTCGAGCACCATTGCAACAACAGAAGACGACCCAGCTCGACTACCGCCACACTACATATAGAGGCCTGCCTGAACTGCCATTTGTCTGCCAATGATGTCACCAGAGCTACTGCAAAAGACCCAGTGACTGCCCACATTTTTGAATTGGGAAGGTAAAGGCTGGCTGGAAAACAAAAAAACTGAAAATTTTTAAACCTTTTCGGACCAGACAGACTGAACTGTCAATTCAAAAGGGGTGTTTGTTAAGGGGTGATCGGGTGGTAATTCCTTCCAGACTGCAGAAAGAAGTGTTGGGTATGCTCCATGAAGGCCACCCAGGCATAGTAAAAAATAAAAGCCTGGCTAGGAGCTATGTCTGATGGCCTGGTTTAGACAAGGATATTGAATACTGGGTAGCTACATGTAATAAGTGCAGAGAAGTAGACCCTCTCCACCGCAGCACCCATACGAGACTGGGAGACCCCAAGAGGCCCTGGTTTCAAATCCATATTGATTTTGCAGGACCTACTAGGGGGCATATGTTTTTGATTGTTGTAGATGCATACTCAAATTGGTTGGAAGTTATAGTAATGTTCATCAACGACAACGACGCTGTTATCAAGCAGTTAAACAAATTATTTGCAACTCATGGTTTGCCTGATGTACTAGTGTCCGACAATGGGCCCCACATAACTGCTATAACAATTTGAACAGTATTTTAGCTTCCTTAGGTATACGCCATGCACAAACTGCGCCGGCCCACCCGGCGGCAAATTGGTAGGACCGAGAGAATGGTCAGATTTACGAAAGAAGGCCTAGAAAAAAATGGACCATTGGGATGTCCAAGACAAGCTAAACGTTTACTCACACTACAACATATCACCCCAGTAGTATAACAAAGAAGAGCCCGGCAGAATTATTAATGGAAGGAAACTCAGATCCATTTAGATAGATTGCACCCAAATTCACCTGTGAAAAAAAACCCGACTCATCCAGCGATACCGCACATTTGAAATCGGTGATCTAGTCGATGCAAAAAATTTAACTGGGGACCCTCTCTGGCTTCCAGCCACAATCACACAAATAACAGGCCCCGGCTCTACCGTCTAACCATGGGACAATGGAAGAGAGTGAAGCGGCAATCATAGACCAGCTTCGTTCCCGAAACATCGAGCGAAAATACAACGCGCAACTCAAACAATAAAAAATCGACAAAAACACAACTAAGGGGGGGGGGGGGAATACAAAGAAATAAAAAAGAGGGTGAAAATGAACTTAAAAATAACCCATAACATCTAACCAATCAAAAAGAGCAAAAAGAACACTTACGGTTAGATGAGACCAGCAGAAATAATCCAAGTGAAGAGGTAATCCATCCTGGAGGGCCAGACAAGCCAGCTCGACCTGCCCAGGAAAAACAGAGGGAGCGGCAAAACCACCGGCTGAGCAACTCAAGCGGTTAGCAACAATGCTGACTCACCTTCCAGGTGGTTCCATGGAGAAGAGCTGGAGAGACAGCGATCCCGATCCGAACCGCTCGAAGTCTCCAGTGAAAAGATGAACCGCGCAGGTCAAATAGAACTAGAAGAAGCCCCACCTACCTGCTCAACATACGTAACTCACATAGGACTAAACTAAAGGGGTGTTCTGTATAACTTGGAAGAGTCCAAGTTGAACATTCTGATTGGCCAGAAAGGCCGAAAGCGGATTTGTTCGCTAGGAACCAATCCAGGGAGCTGCTTAAAGGCGGCAAAGTTAAAGAAATGTCATTGGCTATAAGCCGGCAGGCAAGCCTGTAGAAAAAGAGCTGCTGCGGCTTTAGCCAGCCATTCTGTTACTGTTACTTGTCTGAAATACTTGTTTCCTGGAACCTGGTCTACCACGCGTTTTTCCAGCCGGAACAAACTACAGTGCAGACTAAAAAGCCACAAGCTATGGAATGTGGACTTCTATTCTATGTTTGTTAAAGTCAGAAGGAACTTTCAATAACAATAAAAAGGAATCAAAACTAATTCCAACATTGATCTCATCAAACATACATTGATATCATCAAAATTATTTAAAATTGTAATCCAAATTTAATAATATTTGTTCACATGCCAGTTAAAATTATTTCAGTCTGTTTCCAATAATTGATGTAATCACTCTGGATTTTATCAGTAATGAAATAGTCCATGTGAAACAAATTCACTGATAATTTTTAAATCTATGTGAAATATGGGGATTTTATTACTTCATAAATTTGCATGTAGTACGTATCCAAATTTCTTTTATAGATATAGGATAGCATAGATTTTATGATGCTTATGACTTGTCACTGGTGAAATATAGTATCACTTGAATTGTTTATACTCACTCATAAGTTATTCACAAAATTGAATCACTGATACATTTATGCTTCAAACATTTTCAGTGTTTAAATATACAAATGTATTTCAAACATTATGAGTTTAAATATACGAATATATTTTTATGAAATATATTTTCAAAAATATTTTGAAAACATTTTCTCTCATAATAAGCATTTCAGAACAAATTTGTGCTGAAGAAATTATATTTGGATAAGCACAAAAATCCAAAATGTAATTTCCATTCCATTTCATTAAAAATATAGATCAAGTTGTCTCCATACTTTTCACAGAATAAATTTCTTAAGCATCCCGTATGATATTAAAATGCTGCAATCTTTGGAAGTAAGTACATGGAAAATTGGAGAGAAGTATTGCTGTTCAATATTTTCCAGAGTAGAAGGAATGGCATTATGCTTGCTTCATTAAATATTGTTGTTGTTGTTAGTTGTGAAGTCGTGTCCGACCCATCGTGATCCATGGACAATGTTCCTCCAGACCTTCCTGTCTTCTAACAACCCCTTTAAGCTCATGCCAACTGCTTCAGTGACTCCATCTAGAAACCTCATTCTCTGTTGTCCCCTTCTTTTGCCCTCAATAGTTCTCACCATTCGGTTTTTCTCCAGTGAATCATCCCTTCTCATTGGGTGGCCAAAGTATTTGCATCTCATCTTCAGGATCTGGCCTTCTGAAAAGCAGTCAGGGTTGATCTCCTCTTGGACTAACTGGTTTGATCGCCTTGCAGTCGAGGGGACTTGCAGGAGTCTTTTCCATCACAATAGTTCAAAGCCCTCAATTCTTTGGTGCCCAGCCTTCCTTATGGTCCAACTTTCACAACCATACATTGCAACTGGCAAAACCATAGCCTTGACTATACAAACTTTTGTTGGTGGGATGATTTATCTGCTTTTTAGTATGCTGTCTAGATTTGCCGTAGCTTTCCTCCCCAAGAGCAAGCATCTTTTAATTTCTTGGTTGTAGTCTCCATCTGCAGTGATCTTGAAGCCCAGGAAAATAAAACCTGTCACTACCTCCATTTCTTCCCCATCTATTTGCCAGGAATTGAAAGGGCAGATGCCATGATCTTAGTTTTCTTAATGTTGAGTTTCAAGCCAACTTTTGCACTCTCCTTCTTCACTTGCATCAAGAGGCTCTTTAGTTCCTCTTCACTTTCTGCCATTAGATGGTATCATCTGCATATCTGAGGTTGTTGATATTTCTCCTGGCAATCTTAATTCCAATTTGTGATTCATCTATCCCTGCCTTTCTCATGATGTGCTCTGCATATAAGTTAAATAGGCAAGGCAACAGTGTACAACCTATCTGAACTCCTTTCTCAATTTTGAACCAATCAGTGGTTCTGTGTCCAGTTCTCACTGTTGCTTCTTAACCCGCATATAGGTTTCTCAAGAGACAAATGAGATTGTCTGGTACCTCCATCTCTTTAAGAACTTGCCACACTTTGTTGTGATCAACACAATCAAAGGCTTTAGCATAGTCAATGAAGCAGAAGTAGATGTTTTTCTGGAACTTCCTAGCTTTCTCCATGACCCAGCGTATGTTGGTAATTTGATCTCTAATTCCTCTGCCTCATCAAAATCCTGCCCATACTTCGAAGATTACAAAGTACAAGAGCACATTAAATATTAATAACTTTTAAATAGGCTCTTTCCATTAATTTTTTTTCACAAGATTGCTCTGTAATCATATTTTCAAAATACTGTATATTACTTTAATAGTAACAATAGTATGTATAGTATACTACTGTATACTAGCATTTATTAAAAGTAAGAATAGCACTGAGTATAATAGCACTGAGTACTGAGCTTGAAATTATATAACATATAAAAGCAAGGGACTTAAAGTGGACTCTTTTGTCAATGTACTCTGCAAAATGTCTGCTCTCTGTTATTTTTTTCTTACCTCATCTGCTTCTCATTCAACATTTTAATAACTTTCTGACTATTTGATCTGAGCCTCTGGTGGTGCAACACATTTTAATTAATAAAAATGAAATGGAAGAGACAAAGAGTTGATGAAGGCAAAAGAAACAACACACAAATAGGCAACCATGGTTTCCCAAGCATTATGTCCTAGTGAAGAGAATAATGAAAGGCCTTTCTTTGGATCCTGCTTACAGCTGCTACCCAACATTTCCACAGAGAAGGTTGTGATGTCTGTTTAAATGTACTTAAATAAAGTTAAGATAATGACTTCCTGATGAAGGTAATTATTTCTTGCTTCTGTTAAACTAAAAATTCTGATTTAGTGTAAAAAGCTTATCTTTTGTGACTGTTACACTTCGGCTGCAACATTTGGAGGACTTCTGGGGCCTTGTCAGAGGATGAGAAATAGATAATACATGAAACTGGGATTCTAATTAAAGTGTATATTTTTATTGGATCATAATTCATATAAAGGTTGATTTACAATATTAGTATTCAGGTATAATGTCTATGTATGTGTGTGTACACATGTGATTTCTTAGAACCTAACTTAAGAAATTCTACATACACTTATCTAGAAAGCTTCCTTGAGATGCTTCAAGTCCTTTCAATCCTTTCCTTTCTCACGCAGTTGCTAAACTTAATCAGTAGATTTGGTTAATCACTTCACTAGACCTTGTAGCTCAGGGCTGTCAGACTCATGGCCCCTGGGCCAGAGTGTCATGTGCTAGCCACATCCACACCTGGTGTAGTGAAGGGGAAAAAGTTGTGATATGTCACATGATGACCACATGACAACACGAGTTTGAGACCGCTGTTGTAGCTTTTCTACTATCCAAGCCCTTTCTTGAAAAGGGAGATAAAGAAAAAAAATTCTTTTCAAGCCACCCTTTTCTAAGTATCATTTCTTTCCTTCATCAGCATGTTCATTTGCAGATCTTTTTTTCTATTCTATGAGTCTTTCCATCATACATCTCTCATCCACTCCCCTGTTCTTTCTCTCTCAAACCTGCCCCTTGCCAATTCTGATCAGAAGGAAGAATCTGACATAAAGTCCTAAGCATGTTCAGGATGCTTACAGTTCAACCACTGCAGCTGGCACATCACGAAGAAAGAAAGAATCCCTTCAACCTTGATATTTTTAAGGCAGAGAAAAAGAACAGCTTAAGCCATGGCCGCATGGCCTTCTGTACTACATACACCAAAAGCTTTTAGGGGATGAATATAATTCTGGCACATCAAATTAGAATACTTCCTGAAAACCTGTACAGGTTCTGTTGAATGTAGAGCTTTAGTTACGAAACTGCTTTATCAGAACCTGCTCTCTTAGCATCACAAATAACTCCAAATTGGATCAAAATATTTGCATTGATGGGTTGTATAACTTCACTCTAACTTTCTGCCCATTGGAAGAAGAAGGATCAGTAATATGTTGGAACATATTTTGCAGCTTCTGCAAACCTTTCTTCTTTTAGAAGATTCCTCTACTTTTCCACGTTATAATTTGGTTGTAGTACTTTCTTTAATGCTATTTTAAAATTTGTTTCAAATCAAATATCAAACAACTTTATTGCAATCAACGACCAGGAAGTAATAAAACTCAGTATCAGTATCAACAGTCTGACTAGTGAATCCAAAATAAGGAAATACTCTTGGGAACTTTGAATTCTCAAAAGTAAATATTTATTGGATGCACCATTTTAGTACTGAAGAATCAGTACCAGCTCTGGTTTTCCTGCGCAAATGCTTGCTTAGTTAAACAATAACTTCACTTTCTCCCCATCCCTGGGTGATCACATTGTTCAATTATTAGATGTCCTTTTGTTATGGGAACACTTCATCTCTTTCTAAAGCACCTGCAGTGGTGATCTTGATGGTTTCCAAGCTCTCACGGTCCACACACACATTCTCAGCATTCTATTTCCCTCTTCTCTCCACTAAGTTCATTGGCAAGTTGAAAAGTGTTAAGTTTGAAAGAAGGAAAGTGATTCAATCTTGACAGTCAGTAGTATAAAACAGGTTGTCTACATACAAAAAGAGTAATTTGTAAAATCATTTTAACAGAATTTAGCTACATTAGGATAACGATAATGAATATTTGAAAATAAAAACTGAAAATGAAATTAATTTGAATTTCCAGGAAATGTCTTTTAATTGTGGGCTTATGTAGGGAGTAAGCGAGTTGACCTTGATATGCAATGACATTATTTAGGCAAGGGAAGCAATTTTTTTTTCAGTTCTGAGAAACAAGATAACATTCAGAAGCATTCAGGCAAATGCCTCCCTGATTTACTGGAGTATACATGTGGAGAGGAAAATACAGAAAAATCATACTTGCAAGATTTGTTAATAACTGATCTCAGTGAACAAAGTTATAATCTTGCTTTGAAATTGATATTTTGGTCTACCTAATGGGATTAACAGGAATTGTCTGACTGTGAGTAAACATAAAATGGACTATTAATAAAATGTAATATGTTTGAATAGTCCTTCACCAATGGCTAAAACTTTAACTCATTCTATCTGTCTGTCTATCTATCTATCTATCTATCTATCTATCTATCTATCTATCTATCTTCTATCATCTATCATCTATCATCATCTATCATCTCAATTTATATGGCCTCCCATCTCATAGAAACTGAGTGATTGAGTAGCATACAATTTATATCTTTATTTTTTAAATAAATTACATTTTTCTATTTCAAATGGGATCAATCTGATTAATATTTAAAATATCACAACCCTACATTTTAAGCACATTTCTTCTTAAACATAAAATTCTTGTTCTGAACATTCATAGTAATGTTTAAAAAGAGCTATTAAAATTTCAAAGTGTAATCCAACACCTAATGAGAAACAGGGTATTTAAAGTACTCATCAATTCAAAATATGTATTAAAATAATTAATTTAAACAATTTTAATGAGCCATGAAGAATGCTTTCCTGTATTGAGGGATTATAATAACCTAGGTGTTTAGCAGGATGTGTGTGTGTGTGTGTGTGAACAATTTGGAGGTTATTCTAAAATATTGATTCTGCTGAGAAAAGTAGCATCATCAAATTTGGAACCCTTTATTATTTGAAACTCTGGGATTAAAAGTAGCTTCCCTCTCATGTCTTAGACCAATTCTAGTTGGTTCTGTAACAGTTCTGTAGCTGTTACAACTGTTCAACAGCTTTATAATGATCTTAACTTCTTTTTCTAATAATATTTAGCAACAAAATAGCATTTTATGACAATCTGAATAATTTGTGCTCCATCATAGTATTGCTCAAATGTAATGAACTATTCATAAAATGTAGACTTAAAAAATGTTGGAAAAAATAGAAATATTGTTATGGTTAATACAGGGTGAATTCAATAAGCATATGCCATAACTTCATTTATTTCATATTTTATTTTCTTATAGTTAGCACCAGAGTGAGAGAATATAAATGTTTTGCAAACAGCCGAACTGGTCTTGAAATAGGGTGGAAAAACCAAGGCTCGGTGATAGGAATTATTGTAATATAAAACCAGAGAAGTATTTAGTAAATGACCCGGGAGTAGAAAGCAGCTTCTTTGCATCAGAGGGAGAAGGAAAAGAAAATACTATGTTTATCCAGATACACTTATTTTCAGAAATATCAAGGAAGTTTATTCTATAAATATAATAATTATCTCATGAGTTAAAGCCCATGTCACACTGCCCAACGGATGCAAAAAGGACACAGCAGACGAGCAAAATGTTCCATCCGTGTTATTCGCTCTTAAAAGGAGGATAAATTTGATACCAGACGGATAACACGGCGACCGGGAATGAGGACGCAGGAGCGATCTGCAGTAGCAGAATTGCGAGGATCGGAAAGCCCAGTTGGATTGAACGTGGATGGGACGGATGGCGCCAATCCGCAGGGCTTCCGGGAGGGGCCTCAGCAAAGCGGACGTGGAACGGACTATATACGGAGTGCGAGCGGTTTTGATGCACAGCGCGTGAGAGCGTTGCAAGTCGTGTATGCACGCGTATGCACAGCGGCAAGCCTAGTGGTGCGCTGGCGTTATTGCGCATGCGCGGAGGATGCCTTGCGTCAGCCGCAGATAAATGGAAGCAGCTCGAGTTAGGTCGCATTCAGAGGAAAGACTGCTGCCGACAATGGCTGTCTATGCTGCCCTGCGCTGCATAGCGTCTGCCTGCCAGCCTTGCTGCCAGCCTCACCTCCAGCCTTCTGCCACCTCCTGCCAGCCTTGGTCCAGCCTGCCTGCAGCCTGCTGCCACCAGTCTGCCTGCCATACTTTGCCAGCTATTGGTGCCGGCTTCTCCCTGGAGCCTGGTGGCTGCCTGCTGCCGCCACGGCAAGCCTTGCTGCCAGCCAGCTCATGCTGCCAGCCTTCTGCCAGCCTGTGTGCCGGGCCTTCCTTGCGCCTTGTGTGCCTGCTTGTGCCAGCCTTCTTGCCAGCCTTGGGCTGCTTGGTGCCAGCCTTCTGTCAGCTGTTCCTGCCAGCCTCCTGCCAGCCACGCAACCCCCAACCATCGGAAGCACAGCAGCCTCACCATCTGCTGCCAGCCGGGCAAGAGGGACAGGGCTACCACCGCCCTGCCTCACTCTGGTTTGTTTGGCTTTCTGCAACACGGGCTTTCTCTTCTGGCTGGGGCTATGCTGCTTCTGCTTCTGAGAAGCTGAGGACAAGCACTCGCAACCAGCACTGCCAGCACTGAACTTCACCCTGAGACTGGCGACCCAAGAGGAGTCCAGAAGACTACATTTTTTATAGTCTTGTTAATAAAGTATATTTATGATTCACACACTTGCTTCATTTCTTTTTAATAAGTCTTGCTGGAAATATTAGAAATGGTTTAAGCCTTGATGTTGTGGGACGGTAGGATACCTTTGGATGGGTTAGGATACCTGTGGATGGTAGTACTGTGGAGGGTTTAGGATAGCAGTTGGATAGATACTCCAGTGCAGCATAGTGGACTGTATGGACACCTCCAGATGCACACTATGGCCTTCAATTATCATATAATGTATAATTATCCACACATGTGCATAAACACAATCTTTATTAAACGCCCTGTTCATTGTAGGCCAACCAACATAACATGGCCAATCTATCCGTTGATGAGACAGGTGAAGAAGCATCCATTAAGCTTTACATCCTGTCTTAACTCCACTGCTCCAGCTGAGTTGCACAGTGTATTCAGGAGGTTGCGCTGCTATCTTCCCTTTCACTGAAGGACTCTGTTGGCCCATTCACATCCTCAGTGTCTATCAGGTTCACCTTGCCTACACATTCCACTCCATTGTCCCCATTGCCTTGCTAGACGGCCACAAGGACGCCTTGTACATCTGAACACTGGTTAAGCGAATGGCGTATTGAGATTAGCATCAGGATGCATGCAAGATTCCCTGATTCTACCTCACGGTTCTCTGCGCTTTGCATGCATGGTGCGTGAGAAGTACCTGTAAACCTGTTGGCCAGGGATGCCAAAGGCGTTTCCACCACGCCGCCTTGCCCGTGGCACCTGTAGTTGAAGATCTTCTTTATGGCTGTAGGTTCTGGAGATGTAGGTTCATGATGGTAGTTGTAGAGGAGAAGGCATTAATCCACCACGATGAAGTAGGTCACATCTGACATGTCGTTGGGCCGGGTCTGATCTGGAGAAAGCCCCGAGAGGTATTGCGTTCCAGCCCTCTCTTGAGACATGGTTGGTTACCTGGGCATCTAGAAGATGAAGACCATGCCTGAAGCATCGATGTCATTAAACTTGTAGTCAGCATCGAATGCTGACGAGATGATATGCTGAGAAAAGCCCGGAGTTGAAAAGTGGGCCTGAGTTGTTGGAGATTTGCACGGCCACGTGTTGCCATCTATGGCCATCTAACGGAAACCAAGTTGGAGGGGGTAGTATCAACTTCTGATACCACTGTCTCACTTTCTTCCCGCCCTTCCTCATGGTCTGAGGAGCTCTCTTGTATTCCTATTGTGATGGCCCGTCACCATTCTCTGACACACAATGCTGTGATGTGGATGGCACCCTCCACGCATACTGCGGCTTCTGTAAGCGTGGTCCGAAGCAGTGGAAGTAGAAAAAGTGAGTGCCACCTTGAGCCAGGTTCCAGTGCGTGGAAGCTGCGTGCTTTGCTTGGTCAACCTGTGTACGCGCTGCACACTTCGTCAAAACATGGCTGGAGGCATCCTCATGAATTCTGGAAACGCCGTCCGAGTGTTCTTTTCACCGAGCTCCACCATTTAGCTTGTTACATCCGTTCCTCGCTCTTTCTGCGCGAAGACATCTTCACCCAGTCTTTTTGGCTGCTATTTTTTTCTTGCAGTACAGTCATCAAGACTTGCGATGGCTTCGCACGTTGGCAGAACGTGTGCGCTGCCAAAGGACCTTTGTTCATCACGGTGACATGTACTGAGATGCTTGAAGAGGAGAGTAGTTGAGCTGTAGAAGGTCGACACTTGGCTGTGGTTCTGAATAGTGAGATGGCAGATGCATTGCTCCCTTTTTATAAATATAGGTTTTCCCATAGATCCTCTAGTCCCAAGGCTCCTGTAGCTCTTATATCCAGAGTTAGTCCCTCTGGCGAACGTTATTTTCCTTACGCTTTGTTTCGTTGCTGCTCGTTCTGCATTCCTCTGAGTCCGTTCCCTTCCTCCCTGCGATCGGCAGATAAGAAGTGTCACGCGGATGCTAGCGGCTGTGAATTATGGCGGATGCTATAACGGATGTCATAACGGCATGTGTAGCGGATAGATAGCGGACTGCAGAACGACGAACTGGATAATTTTCCTGCGCAAAGTTTGGGCTAAGCCCAAACTTTTGAGTGATTAAGTCCATAAACGGATATGCTGACGATAGAGAGGGCCAAACGGAGGCAGTGGAGGCAATGCGATTTCCAACGTATGACTTTTTTGTCCATTTTACATCCTCTTTGCATCCGTTGGTTCGGTGTGACATGGGCTTAAGGAAAACATCATTTCCCCAGATATTGGAATAACCCCCTCTCTAATACTCTTCTGGAAGGCACTGAAGATCTGGTTCTGCCAGCAGGCCTGGGGAACCCCAAGCAGGATGGAGCCCATCAAATGACTCGTGTGATCTGCTGTCATTGGGGCGGGGTAGGTGGGAATTGGGGGATGATTTTCCCCCTAGATTTTGTTCTATTGTACTTTATTAATTTATTTGATTCTTTTTGTTAGTTTTATTGATTTTTAAAAAAATATGGTTTCATATTCTGTAAGCCACCTTGAGACCATGGCTGAATAGGTGGCAATATAAATTAAACAAATAATAATAACAACAACAATAAGAAATAAGAAATAAGAAGGTCCATTTGAATATAGTGGAAATATGATCAAGAAAAGAAGGAAAATTCCAGCTCCATCCCACAGAGAAACAATGAGAATATTCATATGAGACAGCTTGTATTGTTCATTTATTCCCATGTGACTTTTCCTACCAGCAAGACTGACAAAACAATCACAAAAGCTCTTTCCATAGTATGTTAACAAGACCCTGACTAATTTCTAAAAATAAGCCATGATTTGGAAGCTGGATATAGCATGGGTTCTGATTCTAGGATGTTCAGGAGGGAGACAGGTAGATGTCCTTAGTGTGGATATCACAATAAACACACAGAGAGTGTGCTTATTATTTGTTTTATCTGCTCTCACTGGCAGATCAAGTGTGAGCAAACATGCTATACTGGCATGCTAGTCATATATAATGATAGATAATATGATAAGATTTGCAAATATGATAAATTTATTGAAACATGCTTGTTACAGAAATATTGAAAATTTTGTATTTCAGGCCCTTCCTTCCTTCCTTCCTTCCTTCCTTCCTTCCTTCCTTCCTTCCTTCCTTCCTTCCTTCCTTCCATCCATCCATCCTTCCTACCTCTATCCTCAAACTCCAGATTTTTTCTTTGCATATGATTACTGATGCAATATTTAGCAGATATTAACAAAGGATAAGATGTAGACAATTATAAAGCTAATTACTTTCTCAATGCATCAACATTTCTTGGTTATTTTTTTAATGGCAATTTGCTTGAACAGTCATGCTTCTTTCCTTAGATGAAGTATGATGAAGGATATTATAGGACTTTTAAAATTTCATTATTCACATAGAAGTACGCATGACTCAAATGTAAGTTAATTACTGAAAAGAAGCTAGAGCAATTTAAAGTTCATGGAACCTTAAAATTTAAATCTTTACATATAGACTAGGAATAATCTCCCGGATATGTTGGAATTTTCTTTTTAGTGAATAAGGATAAGGTTCTGAACATGGAAGCTTCAGAGCTTTTCTTTAAGAATAACCTGACTGTATCATAACCTGAAACATCCTCTGAGTGACTTGATCACAGTAATGAGTACAACAGGAAAGAAAATAGAAAACAGAAAATAGAAAAACAGAAAAGAAAATACTATATCTTAAAAAAGTAAGATGCTTTTCCCTCCTGGCAGACTACATTTATCAGAAAAAGGATAAACAAATGAGAGATTCTGTCAGAGAGATTCAGCTAAGCCATTTTGTACAAAAATGACATAATTTGCATGAAAGGAATGTTCAAATCCAAAGATCCCAATAGTTTCTCTGATCGTTTTATTTCAAATAGAAAAAGGGACACCATAACCAAACTGTCGTGAATTATTAAAGGCCCTGTCACACTGCCCAACGGATGCAAAAAGTTAGTAAAAAGGACACAACAGACGAGCAAAATGTTCCATCCATTGTTATCCGCTCTCAAAAGGGGCAAAAATTTTGCATAACCGGGAGCGGATAAACACGGAAAGGAACGGATTGCGGGGAAGCCTAGCAGATGCCAAAAGCGGCCAAGCCTGCGACGGATGCTGAGGCTTAATTGCGCATGCGGAGGCGGATGCATTGCGTAAGCCAGCACGTATATAAAGGGAAGCAGCTCGCACGGTGCCAGCATTCGCGGAGGAATCCTTAATATCCGCAGATAGTCCCTCTGCGATTACGCTTTTTTCCCGTTATTAAATGCTTTGTATTCCGCTTGCTGCATTCCCTTCTGCCCATCCGTTCTGCGTCCATTCTGCTTCCTCCCTGCCGCATCCGACGCGATGTGAGTTGCACTTTGATGCACAGCGGGAATGAGCCTACAAGAAGTATACGCGGCATGCCAGAAACGGCATACCTAGCGGGTCAGATGCGTAGCGCATGCAGAATAGACGAATTGATACATTTTCCGCACAAAAGTTTTTAGCAGCCTCAAAACTTTCTGAGCGGTATGAAAATGCAATAGACGGACTGCTTGGACGGATAGGAAGGAAGCAAAACGGATGGCAGTGAGTTACATGAACGGATTACATCGGGTTAACCAACGGATGGCAAGCTGTTTTGTCCGTTTTACATCCTCTTTGCATCCGTTGGTGCAGTGTGACAGGGGCTTTAATTGGACAGAATTTGTGCATTTCACCATCAATCATTTCAAATCAAGATTAGCCTTTAGTCATTACATTTGTTAATAAAATGTAGTCCATTAGCAGCAGCAAATGAAGCCTTAAAGTGATACTATTTTTCCACTAATAAAAGGACTGAATATACTAACTTCTGCTATTACAGTTGCAGTTTCCCAGTAGCGTTGACATAATCTGACTTGATGTTGTTAGCAATTGAGCACACTGAAAGAAAATACTCGACTCTTCATTGTTTATAACTGTTTTTCTTCATACCAATAAATCAAAAATGCTATAAACATTGTTTATAGGGAACTCAACAGAGGCTCAAATTACTATTTTTTCCTTATTATCTGTCCTAGGTAAGAAGCAACCAGAATTATCTGCTAGTGATAATGGGGTGGTGTGTTGGTACTTTCCATATTCTACTAGGAGATTCTTAAAACCTAAGGACCTGCATTTAAAGCTCACATTCTATCACTGAACTTTTGATGTTTCCTCAAAAGTTTAATCTGTTTTATTTTTTAGTAAGAAACAAAAGTAGCAAATATCTAGTTCAGTATTGCCTCTATTTGGTCATGGATGTTTGATGTTTCAGACTATACTATTGGGTTGTCTTATGTTATGTTATTGGACTGTGTCATTCATTTTTTATAATGTATTCCTGGATCCAAACTTAGTTACATCAAAACAGCTTCACATTTCTAAAATATTCTCTCGAGCACTATTTGAAGAAATATTTTTAAGCGTGACTCATCAACAAATTGTATGTAATCACTGCAATTTTTTCACATTGCTTGAGGTGGGAAGAATAACATATGTAGTCAATTGTCTGGAATAGATTTTATTAAACATTTTTGTTGAAATATTGATGCAAGTTTCATCCATTTATTTTAATATTCCTGCATAGTTATATTGTGTCAGTTGTCTTGCTAGTTTAAAATTTTTTTGTATTACTGTTTTCTAATATGTTTTTTAGTCCTTCCAATCATAATAGACCAGAGGTGGTAGGTTCTGACCAGTTCTGGAGAACCGATAGTGGAAATTTTGAGTAGTTTGGAGAACTGGTGGTAACCTTCCTCCAGCAGTGGGGTTGGAATGGAAATTTTTCAGCTTCCTTCTCCTACCATGCCCAACAAGCCACGCCCACAGAATGGGTAATATTTTTTTTAATCCCACCACTGTAACAGACCTATACTTAACTTCCCAGCATTGTTTTATCAACTCCATTCCACAAGATCAGTCCATCTTTAATTAAAATCTCTACCTCTTTCCCCTTTCTCTTAATTTCAAAGATGTACAACTCTTGTCTTTCTTTCTATTTGCCTTTCATTAGTTTTATTTTTCAACCCCTGTTATACTATTTATACTTCAAATATTCCAATATTACTATTCCCTTTTGGTACATTTTAACTATTAGGCTAGAAATAAAACCCTTCCCATCCTTTTTGCACAGATGACACATAATGATTTTGTAACTCTGCTGATCTTTTAATACTTTGTATTTTCTTTAGAGTTGCGTAAAAGAGCAGGAATACTCAAAATAGGAATTGTGTGGATATTTCTATTTCTATATTTATCATAATTTTATCTGTATTATGTGAAGCTGATTTTTTCATTCAGCTTCTGGCATTTGGGTGGACTGAAATCCCAAACATAATTATTTCCTTATAAGTTCTATACTGTACTGTACTGTACTCCACTCCACCCCAAAATTTAAGAAATGCTAAGAAATCATTACGTTGCTTCAGCAAATAAATAACATCTTTGATAGAAAAGAAAATAACAAAGATAACTATTTTTTTTTGAAAAGCAAGAGTTTACTAATTTCTATGAAGAATGTATAAAAGTTGATTTGCCTTAACTTTTAAAAGGGTTAATATGCATAGTCTGATATTTGTATATTTTTCTACTTTTGTCCAGAAAGTAAACACATTGAAGTGAGAGCTTGGAAGCAAGATTGGTAAATTGATTGTCAATAATACTGCTCAGAGAACAAAATCATCGATATAAATAAAGCCCCTGTCACACTGCACCAACGGATGGAAAGAGGATGTAAAACGGAGAAAAACACTTGCCATCCGTTG